>JAKKZJ010000008.1:25922058-25935167 GCA_033441845.1 Pangasius mekongensis
CCATTGAAGAATATTCCATTTCTTTGCCTTCAAAAAGTCTTGAGTTGCTTTCGCAGTATGTTTAGGGTCATTATCCATCTGCACTGTGAAGCAGCGTCCTATCAGTTCTGTAGCATTTGGTTGAATGTGAGCAGAGAGTAGAGCCCTAAACACCTCAGAATTCATCCTGCTACTTCTGTTGTTTTATTTCAAATCCATTGTGGTGGTGTATAAAGGCAAAATCATAAAAACTCTGTCATTGTCCAAATTCTTCCGGACCTAACTGTATATATATATACACACACACACACACACACACATGCATACAGTATTGTTCATGTCTTAGGCACCCTATTTTTTTTTTAGCACAAACTTTGTTATAGATTTTTATTTTATGACTTCTACATTATCGATTCAGTACAAAAACATTTTAGATTCCAAACATTAGTTTTCCAGCACAAAATTAAATGTTACAGAAAAATATTTGAGTGTCAGTAAAGAAAGCAGCAGATTATGTAAGAGACACTTTTCAGATAAAAACATATATATATATACATACATACTGTTTATATTATAGTGAAAATACTTCTATTTTGCATTCTTTTTGAATTTAATCCAACAATTTTCACTACAAATTAAATTATTAAAAAGTAGAATCTTTGAAATATTTACATGAATTTCAGAGTTTCTTAGTATTTGGTACGTCCCCTTTTTGCCTGAATATTAAATATTCAAAACATTGAACATTTACTTTCTTTGTTTTACATATTTCAAATAAACCTTCTGTTTATTATTCTAATATTGAATATTTGTGATATTGTGTTAATACCAGGCTCAAGGTGCTTCATCAGGATGCCAATAGTTTTGCTATTACTTTTTCTGTCTAGACAAATAAAACAAAGAAACGCATCTTCTTTTAAACACTTTATTTACTGTATTTGACTTTAACACTGAAGGTCAACATCAGCCAGCATGGTAACTAAACACACACACACGTGCGCGCGTTACACACTCTTACACAAGAGAGCAGCTCAAAGAATTGAAAGTAAATACGCCCCCAAAAATGGAGCAATCTCTAAAATCGTGGTCACTCCACCGACCGTGAAGCCTGTATACTGTACAAAAAGGAAAAGCAAGCCTTGATGTTATAGATATCATCTAATGATACAGTCTCTTACATGCTAATCATCTGTATTACAGTCTCGCTGTAGTCTTTTCCACAAACAACCATGTAAAAAAAAAAAAAAAAAACCCACGAGGAAGTGTCAGAACTTCTGTAGTCTATTAGTAAAGCACAACACAACAAACGATACAGTGAATAATACAACATAAAACAATATTTATTTCACTCGGACTGATGAATCCATCCGATGTCCATCTTGGTGAATCCACCTTGTCTCTATATAACGCTTTATGGAAGACTAAAGTACGTCCATGTCCACGTCCAACTTCTTTAAATCTCGAAAACTAGTGCATGTCGCTCTTCCCTACCGACTGTGATAGAAAGTCATGGAGATATTATAGACGTGTATCTGAAAGCTCGAGGTCAGAAAGGAGGAATAAATAAAATAAAGCTAACTGAGTCAACAGGTGATTATGTCCAATATAGGTTCCAACTTACGATTGATTTGTGAATTCTGCTCTAAATGTTGATAAGATTTACTAGAAGCACACGAGGATTGAGAGAATCATGAATACAGAATACTGATGAATTTTCAGGAGAATGATATACAGCTTTTTTTTCTCCTAAAGTGGCACATTTGCCACAGCGTTGTTATTTTTTTGGTTGTTTTACTCGTGTAGCAAAGAACGCATCAAACTGCACTTCTGTTGACCATGTAGCCTTACGCAGGCCACAAATTATATTTCCAGCTTCAATGCTTTCTTAAGCTACACTGCTAATGCCAAAAGTAAATAAATCGGTGCAATAAATGTGCAAAATAATACATTTGTGTATCATTTTACACTATTTAAGGATGTATCGATTCTTAAAATGCACTCGTGTAAAAACAATGATTCTGAATCTGAGATTGCGCAGCATGGAAGCTCATGTCCATCAGCATTGTTCTCCTCATTGCTCAATGAACAGCCTTCCTCGGATGGAGGATGTGATGTCTATAGCAGTGTCTGGGAGGTTTTAATGCCATGTTCGTCTCTGGCCTCAGTAGAGTCCGAAAACATGGTAAGTGCTGCTGATCTGACTCTAAAATAGCTGAGTGGGATCGGACAGTGATGCGCAACCCGCGGCTCAGAATTCGCTCTTTCACACAGCGCTGGTCACGACGGCATTCGCTCTGCCACAGTGCACGGATTTAATTTCAATTTTATTCTGCAACAAAAGAAACGGCGGGAGGAATTCCTTCAGGAGTGGGCGGGATTAAAAAACTGCCTCGCACACACCACTTTATGTAACGTAATAAAGTGTTAACTTTGACAGTGACTTTTCTGAGTGTAGTGTCACGCGGTTGACTGTAGAATCGGCTTCGTCGGGTCCGAAATATTTTCAGAGTAAAAACATACATTTAGCTGCTTTCTTTGCCGTCTGCCTCACTGCTTTTTCCACTGCCTGGTGTCCGGAGTGACTTACTGAAATCGCAAAAGTTTAACAATGTCGCCTAAAGCAAGTACATAAATATCTGGGCGTGTAACCATTTATGGAAATAATTTTGCATGAGATAGACTTCTGCTTCTACTTATTTGTTAGCTGAATTAGCATCGTAGTGTCAGTGCAAAAAAGAAGCTAAAGAAGCAAACTTCAGACACCAAATACGTCTTAATTGAAAGTTGTTTTTTTTTTTATCATCAGACTCCTCCTTTAATGTGGGAGTGGGTGCAGATGATTGTGTGTAATGTGTGTGTGATCAGTGTGAGAAGGTGTGGATGTCGTTGTGCAGGCTAACGGAAGGAGGCGAGTTGTCTCCGTTTGCGCTGCAGTAGCTCTTGCTGCAGTGACAGCTTTGGATCCACATGACGTTGTGCGTGATGCTTTCCCCACCGGGACAGCGGAAGCGCAGACGTATGGTGCGAGTCTCAGACGGACGACAGCATCTGCCATCAGTGCACGAGCCACATGTTTTGGGCCTGTACCGCCTCACTGTAGTGCAGCCACCGAACGAGATGTACTCCGGCTCTCGGGACCTCAGCGTCCGTCTGCATTTCTTCCCTTTCTGCAGACGAAACAACGACAAACAGCTGTTCGTTAGTGACAGCTACTTAACACTGTGTTTTTATTCCAGTCAGCAAAGCAAGTCCGCACGGATGCTGCGGATTTCTCATCGGGTTTGAGGCCATAAACCACAGGTCTTTTTATGAAACTGATAAAAGATAAACGACGTACTATATAAGATTACAATAAACCAAATATAAGATTATTACCTGATTTTTTCTAATCATTTTTACTAATTACAAGCTTTACATTTTTCTATTGGCTTATTCTATTCTATGGAAGTTCTCTTTTCAGTAAATTTTAGTAAAATAAAGCCAATAAAACAAGACTATTTTAAGCTTGAAATTAGGAGGTTAAATCATATTTTTTTATGCACAAATTTTATAAATTTGACTATTTTGCAAAGATGTTATTTTTTGCAGTGTATAGTTATATTTTATAACAGATGGAGGTTAAAGGTTGAATCAGTAGATTGTGTGTAGACGTTAAAGAGCTGCTTGTTACCCTGACAGCCGGCACAGTGTCACACGCGTGGATCTGACAGAGACGCGTCTCCCGGACCAGTTTACACTGCGGGTTCGCTTGGGTCACACGGCTGGAGATGCCGAAGCCACAGGAGGCGGAGCACTCGGACCAGTCTGTGGTCTGAGGAACACACTTGGAGGATGGAAAAGGAACTCGAGATACGGGCAGTGATGTCCACTCTGCACAAACAGAAGAGCACAGAGGCAGGATGAGTTACACAGCCTGAGATCTGCAGAACATCTGAACATCAGCCGAACATTACATCTCGTTACAAAATATGAATTGGAAATAATTGTTATCGCATCATAAACTCCAAGAGCCAATCAGGTTCCATTATGCATATGAAAGCGGGGATTAGTGTATCAGTTCCATATAAAAATATGACTGGAATATGGTTCACCTTGAAAGGCGTCTCCTGTTCTGGCCATGTAGCTGAAAGTGTGCAGCAGTTTGTTGATGTAGTTCTCGTGTGGCTGCGCAGGCGGCGAGTCACGGGGCGCTTCATTGATGCGATTGTCGTCGTCACACACCCACTCCTCGCAGCAGCGGCCTGGTGGTGTCTCCAGGCGGGGGTTGGCGCAGTGCCAGGCAGGCAGGGGTACGCGGTGTGGACAGAGCGGCATGCAGCCCACTATGCCGTCCATGCAGCTGCACTGGTGCTCACAGCTGGGCTGGAAATCCTCGCCGTGCTGGTACACGCGACCGCCGAACTCGCACGGCCGGCCCTGAGTGTCGGCTGAAGGAACACACACAGATACAGTAATGTTATCAGAGCTAATCAATCTGAGTGTAAAATCCATGGCTAAATATACTACATTTAAGGCATAATCTCATATTGATACATGCAAATCATTCAATGAAATGCCCGGGATCGACACTGTAGTAGTAGTAATTTAAAGCTCTGTTTGCATTCGTGATGAAATATTTCACGTTTACTGGCACAGTCCCACATTTCAGCTTAATGACTGATCGGCTTCAAATCGTGTAATTGGTGTTTAAATCGTTTATGTATTTCAACACCAATTTCATACTAATTTAATGAGCATTTGTTAGCCTCACCCTCAAGCCCTAGTAATTCCATGTGGTGCCAATCTTCAGTAGGAACCTTTGGTACACTAAAAAATAATGGTTCGTCTTTTTTTTTTTTTTTTTGGTATGTGAATAGTTACAGGTCACAGGTCTCCCCAGGCGTTCTATTTGGAAGGAAATGTGCTGCTGAAGAATCGTTTAGGATGCTTTTAGGATGCTCACTATGAGAAAGGGTTTGTAGTAGAACATTTAGGAAGAGAAGAATCCTTAAGTGTCTAAAGAACTCTTGAGGAACCTCTTTTTCTGAGAATGAACTTTGGTTTGGAAATATTTACTGGAGCCAAAAGTTCATATATTTGTACAGAGGAAAAAAATAACTATAACTAACTTGTTTTGTACTGAATGTACAGAATAGGGAATAATATTGTAGGAAACGTGTTTGTGTGCTGTTTCTTCTCACCCCTGCACAGGCCGCGTTGCGGGTCTCCTCCGGCCCCTAGGTGGCAGCGCAGGCCTTTAATGTGGTCGCAGGGTTTGTCCGGGCCACAGTCCTGGTTGAACTGCTGTGCACACACCTTACAGCAGCCACACTCATCCAGCACCAAGCTCACTCCCACCGGGCACGAGGGGGGCATCAGGGGGCACGAGCACGGCCCTGAACAGCCTCGCACCACCTGGTAAGGCACAGCATGGGGAGGGAGGAGCAGGTGAGGGAACGTCTCACTCATTCAGGGGACGTCATCTACTGAATAGCTGCAACGTGCTTTGATCAAACTGCAAACTGATTCTGAATGAGGCTATATTGAAAAACGTGGACAATCTTCCTGATTCCCACCGCAATGAAGCAGCAAAGCCGTGACCTAAACATGCTTTCACTTGTAGTAAAAATGTCGGAGAGTGGTGCGAGATGGAGAAGCATGCACTCGAGTCAACGTATCCAAAAGGGTGCTTTTATGTTGAAGGTCGAGACCGACTTGCGCTGTCATGCAGGTGATGGATTGCTAAGCAAGGAAGCGAGGAGGCATTTCCTCAAATGGATAAGTGATAAATAAAATACATCTCGCACACATTAATGCAGGGAATCCCCATGTTCAGTGTAATGCAATGACTTTAACTATATCCCCATCTGTTTGGTGCTGAAAATATCTGTATTCAAATTTGAACCCAAAGTGGGAGGGGTCTGTTAAATATGAACCCTACCACTATGTCCAGGACTCTCAATTCCTCTTCACTCCAGTTCATAAATAGAGATGGAGGTTTTTTTTTTTTTTTCGTAATCCTACTCACATAGTTATTATATTTGTTTGTACCTGCCTGCGATATGTTCTAGCAACTTCAGTTGGTTCTATTTCCCAAAATATATACAAACCAGTAGGCTAATTTAAAGCACCGCCCCCCAATGACCACGCAGTTACTATGCATGGTGTTACTTTGTCCCGTGAACGTCATATATGATAACCTTGCACCTTCCTGCACCTCACACTTGTGCTACTTTTTTTGTTGTGTCCCAATGCACACCCCTGTGAATCTTTCTGAAAAGCTTTCCTGCCAAAAGAAAAATAATAATAATAATAATAATACATCTCTTATTCATATCTGTTTAAAACATGTGTTCAATCCAAATAACGTGTTCATATTCTGTTACATTCCTATAACCAATATATCAGGAAGTTAGGCAATAATCATGCAAGAGAATCATTATAATAATTGTGTCCTTAGTGAAAAGCCTCACTGTCAAAGTAATTGTCTAAATTGCGCTCAATTTTCAATCAAAACCTCAAGCACTGGTCAATTACGTTAATCAGGAGCCTTTCCGGAAAAAAAAGAGAACAGGGTGTTTTTATAAAAACAGATTAACGCTCACAGAAATGTCTCAATGGATCCTGTGTACTCACTTCTCCAGCAGCACCGAGAGTAAACAGCAGCACGCTGCACACAACTGCTTGCATCCTTACACTCCTTGGAGAAAACATTTTCTCACCGTCCTGGTCAGATCCTGAGGGAACTAGAAGAATTTCTAATATTCCAGGTGATTAAAAAGGATTAATCCTGCAACAGCTTCAAAGAGTCAGTCCACAGCAGTCAGATATCCATAGACTCCTCTTTTCTTTTTTTTTGTCTTTTTTTTTTTTTTTTTTTTTTAACTATGTGTTCCACCTCTCGCTCAGGGAATTGAGTCACCGGTTAGAAATCTGGAGTTAAATCCGCAGAGAGCCGGTGTGAGTGTGTGGCTTGTGGAGCTTTATAGAGGATCACAGCTGGAGCAGGTCACCTTATAGAGAGAGAGGGAGAGAGAGAGAGAGAGAGAGAGAGAGAGGGAGAGAGAGAGAGAGAGAGAGAGAGAGACTGGCCCCCTCTGACATAAGAACACAGAAAAGTGAGCAAAGTGAGAAAGGAAGTCACACACACACACACACACAGATCGTTCAGTTAGGTAACAGTGCTAAGAAGAAGAAAACATTCAGTTAATACACTGCACTGATTTACCCGTTGCGGAATGCACAAATCAGCCAGCCAATGATATTTTTATTTAAAACAAACTGTTACAAATCACACACTCATGCCTGATGGTTAATAATTGTATTGTATGTGTTCATAATGAGTCAGAATGTAATATAATTCACCTATGAGCCATATAATGGTGGTCTGTCATGGTAACGTGGTAACATGTGGTATAATGCTGCTTTAATGGACCTAATGGATGATGGACGTCTGTAATATAAGCATCTGTCCTGATGGTCCTGCACAGATGGTCAGACTCCGGCGACTGGTGAACGTTCCATTAATACGCCAAAAATTCAAATCGTTTCATGTTGAATATATTCGGGATATATTTGGATTCAAGAATGAATGGAGTCATAGAAACCAGAAATTAATATTTCTTTTGGAAAAGTTTCATTTACCAAACGTTCCTGGTACCTATGGCAACCTTTCTGAAGAATTTTGGTGTTTTCCCAGCACGTACCTTCCCGATCCAATCAATCTGCTATTTATCGCACGCTTCCTAAGCTGACGAGAGTGTGTTAGCAGTGATCAAATTGTTTTTAAAAAAAAAAACCTCAAGGTGAAGGGTTATGAAACTATTATCTAGCCAGCTTCCTAATGTAATAGAGGATGTAGCTAGTAACATAGCTTAAATCAACTTTAAGACCATCAGACGAGGGATTTTGACTCTGGACCTATTTCACTCGACAAAACTGATAATAAGGGTGCTATCAATATAAATATATATATATAAGTTCGCTTGCCAAGTATGAAATTGATACTTTTGCCTTATTTGCTGTTTGGTTTGGTTTGGTTTTGCAACGCACATAATAAAATGACACATTTGGAGGATGTAGGGCTGAAAACATCCCATAAATATCTTTCATTCGTTGGTCAGAAATATGGCCATGGAAAAATGTTTAAAAACCCTGAACAAGGGCATGTACAAATCGCAAAAATCACCCAAGCACAGAGAAGACGAAGCTGGTGTTAAACAAACAATCAAATAATTATATAACTAACTATTTGTTATCACATCCAGTGTTTATTTTCTCTTCCTTTTCATTGGTACATGTCTGCAGAACTCCTCGAGGTTCAGCAGCGCTACGGCTCTGTCCTTTGGCTCAGGTTAGTTCGGATCTACCAAAAACCCCAAAACACACTTCATGCAGTTGAGTCGATTCAGGATCGAAGCGGTTTAATTGGAAGTGGACCCTCCAGGACCCAAATGTGACTAAAGAACCACACCGAGGTGGAAAACACACCAGGTCTCCATTCAATCAGACGAAACACCATAAGTATTGGTACTGGGGCGGATGCTACTTTGAAAGGCCGTATCGGATTGGATATTGTATCCGTATCAGACTGTGATATTTTACAATCTGTTGGCGTATTTTAGCGTGTGATGTTAACTGATATAAAACTCTTGCACAGGGTTACTAATTAGTAACAGTATTTGACCATCGGTTGATACTCAGACGCCTGATATCTTTATCATATAAAAAAATGGTTTAAGTGAGAGCACTGAATCTTTACTGGAAATTATACCATTTTTTTTTCACAAGGTTGAAGCTGTGGCATGTTGCGTTATTGAACACTTCGCTGCATTATTGATAAAAATGTGTATTTCTACAAAACCAGTTGTCGCTGTGCTATCCTTTGACTGTCGTCCATGTCGTCATGGCAAGTCAGTGTTTAAATCTGAAATATGAATAGAGTTAAAACAATATTAAATAGAAGACGGAAAAGGACAGGTTTACAATGAGTAGCAACCCCTGTCTCAAATCGAGCACTGTTTATGAGAGAAGGGAAAACACTGAATGCAAGGAACTCCGTGACCAGCGCTGGGAACTCCTGTCCTACAGACAGTGTTATAGTGGAACAAGTGAGGAGGGAACTCCTGCTCTGCCGTATGGCTTTCCTCCGTAATAGGAAGCGGTGATGCAGATGGAGAAGGAAATCCCCATAAACAACTCGACAGGCTCTCGACAAATTCTCAACGTACACACTGCACTATCCTCACACACCTTCTGCTGGGAGGTTATCCTGTCAAGCTGCAGAACTCCCTCTAAGCCATTCCTAGAGGCGGGCAGCGTTCCAGGAAACCCTGGTTCCCATGTTTTGCAAGGAAAAGCCAAACATTCCCATTGTCATTTCTTAAAGAGTTCAAAGGTGTTTTCTGTTGCTTTACGCACAGGGGGTCAGGCTGGACCTCGGCTTCGTGTTTCCAATGCCCAGATGAGGAACAAAGCACCTTTCTGAGCAAGAGAAAGACGAGAGTCTGATGTGTCTGATTTCAGAACAGCCTGGGGTGACTGATTACAGAGAAAGGACTGAGAGTCTGATGTCTCTCCTCTTGACGAAAGACAAGACATTCTGATACCTCCACACAAAGGGAATCGATTCTGATGAATCTAAACTCTACACGAGGTGAGTTGGTTGTGTCTGATCACAAAAAAAAAGAAAAAAACAGATAAAAGTCTGATTTGTCTCATCCCAAAGAACAAAATGAATCAGAGGAACCAAATATCACAAAACCTATGCATCTGATCACAAAGCAGGAAAGTCTGATGTATCTGACCAAAAAGATGTGTCTAATCACAAAGAAATGAAGGAGAATCTGACATCCGTTCACAAAGAAATAATCTGGTGTATCTAATGACAAAAAAATGAGGATTTGGAGAAGGAAATGAGTCTGATGTATCTGATCACAAACAGATGATAATCTGGGGTGACTCAACCTGAAGAAAGAAATGAGTCTGATCACAAAGCAAGAAAGTCTCATGTATCTAATCACTAATGCGATGGGTCTAATAACAGAGAAGGAAATGAGCCTGATAAATCTGATCTCAACTGAAGAAGTGAAAGTCCTATGTAGCACAAAGAAAGAAATTAAGAGTCTAATGTATCTAACTACAAACAGACAAGATTCTGATGGGTCAAACCCAAAGAAAGAGATAAGTCTGATGTGTCTGATCACAAAGCAAGGAATTCTGTATCTAAACACAAATGACATGACATTCTATTGTATCTAAATGCAAAGGAAGAAAGGAGAGAATGATGTATCTAATCACAACATGTGAAGGGTTTGTTGTGTCTAAACACAGAGAAGTGAATGGCAGTCTGATCAATCTGATCACAAATGAAGAGGTGAGAGTCCTTTGTATCTTGAGATGAAACAAGAGTCTGATGTATCTAGTTACAGAGTTTGATGTATCTGATCACAGACAGATGAAAGTCTGATGTGCTTCATCCCTAAGAAAGAGATGAGAGTCTGAGTCTCGTCGCAAACGAAGAAAGTCTGATATAGCTGAGCGGAAACAAAATGAGTCTGATGTATCTGATCTCATATGAAGTGGGGAGAGTCCAGTGCACCACAAAGAAACACGAGTCTGAAGTATCTGATCACAAATGAGAAGAGATTCTGATGTATTTGATCACAGAGTCTGATGTATCTGATCACAAATGAAACAAGAGTCTGATGCATCTAACCACAAACAGATGAGAGATGAGTTTCATCCTAAAGAAAGAGATGAATCTGATGGAATCTGTTCACAAAGCAAGAGTCTGATGTATCTGATAACAAAGATGTTGTTTTGCTCTAGCCTTTACATAGCATCAGACTTCCATCTCATTTGTAATCAGATACATCTGACGTCTTGTGATTAGATACATCAGACTCTTGTTTAATTCAGAATGCTTGCTGTTTTGCTGTAGCATTTCTGTAGCATTAGACTTTCATCTCAATCAGATACCCCTGATGTCTTATGATTAGATACATCAGACTCTTGTTTAATTCAGAATGCTTGCTGTTTTGCTTTAGCCTTTACATAGCATCAGACTTTCATCTCATTTGTAATCAGATACATCTGACGTCTTGCGATTAGATACATCAGACTCTTGTTTAATTCAAAACGTTCGCTGTTTTGCTCTAAGACAATCAAGCCTAGGCATTTGGAAATGTGGATTTGGAGGAACCGCTGTATATATTTCGGATAATAAAATTACTGATTATAGCTTTAACATTGTCCTAATTACACAGTTTTCATACCACCAATATTTCCATATGAAGGCAGAGTTGTTATTCAGGATATAAAGTACCGCACTAAAATCTCTGTGAGTGTTTAATACGTTAAAGTATGTCCTAATCATTTAGCTCAGAGCCCTTATTTGGCCCGAAATCCTATTCGTGTATGCAAACCATCAACCACCCTGGAATGTTAAAATAATGCCTGTATATAACGTAGACGAGGTTTAGACGCGGGTCTGTGCTTCATAAAGATCTCAGAGCAGGAATGCTGATGGAAGTTCAGATTTCGCTGCTTGTTTACGGCGATCATAGCCAGAAAAAAATCTGATAGTGATTTGTGTTGTGAGCGCACGCCCTGGCTTGTCGCGCTGCGCTCAGGGCGAGGGGAGCGACATGAGACACTCAGATATGCAAGTGAGTCTGAGAGGAAGGTGAAGAGTGAAGACCACAGTAAAGAGAACAGGTGTGTATGTGTGTGTGAGTGTGTGTTTTAATGGCAAGCGTGTGGTGTAGGTAGGCAGCAGGTGCTCGATGCTTATCCAGTTTAACACAGTGATCTGAGAATGTGTGCTTTATTGTAGGCATGTGTGTGTTTTACAGTGCATGAGTGAGGGCTGTCATATAGACGAGACTCAGATCTAAAGAGGTGATGAGTGAAGTGCGGTGTACCAGCGAACAGGTGTGTGTGTGTGTGTGTGTGTGTGTGTGTGTGTGTGTGTGTGTGTGTGTGTGGTAAGAATCCTTCATGTGACCCTTCATTTCATACAAGATCACCAGTTTCTTCAGGTGCACCTTGTATCAGGATTTGCGATGGGCGGCGACCGCAGTCGAAATTCCTCGGATTCCAGACCCACAAAAGCAGGATGTGTGTGTAAGACCGAAAGGAGGGGTGTGTGAGTGTGTGTAAGGGAGTAGGGTTTTAGTTTAGTAAGAGAATGAAACAGAGAGACTGGGAGTGAGAAAGAGGAATGGGGCAGTTTGGCATTTCGGACGGTCTGGCTCAATCCCAGCCATTGTTAATGCTCCAGACAAACATTTCCACCAGCAGGGGAAAGTCAGAACGGGCAAATGATACACATTTCACAATGGTACACACTCCCACACACACACACACACACACACACACACACTCCCACAGCTCCATCAAATTTGAGTTCTACAGTTCTGCTAGGTCTAAGCTGCACCACACACGTTCATGTTCTGATTGGTCAGAAGGTGTTGATTAATTTTCCATAAGAATAAATGGTAATAAATGATAATAAATGGATTTAAAAAAAACATGTTGCTATTTAACAAAGAAAAACATATAAATGTTGATATGGTGACATCTTTTGTAAGGAGATGTTTCTGTAACATTTTTGGAAGGAGTCTCCAGTTAGAGCTTTAAGTTTTAAGTAGAACTTTAAGTTTTCCAACACAAAAAAAAGTCTTTAGGACAATTTCAGCATCGTTTGAAATTGCAGCTGGTCGTTTCAGAGTTTGAGCTCTTGGACAAACCAATGGAATTCGCCTCAGTCTTTACATATTTGGGTTTGTACAATACTGGAATTTTCCCTTCCTCTGACTTTAACCTTAAACCTTAAAAGAACTTCAAAAATTCAAAAATTATAGTTCACCATTTTCAGAGCTCTAAAAGGTTCATTTAGTACAAAAGGGTGCACAGCTTTGTACACTCTCTTTAACTGCACAGCTTTTTACACTCTCTATTATCTTCACAGCTTTTTACACACTTTATCTGCACAGCTTTGTACGCTCTCTTTAACTGCACAGCTTTTTACACACTTTATCTGCACAGCTTTTTACACTCTCTATATCTTTACAGCTTTTTACACTCTTTATCTGCACAGCCTTTTACACTCTCTATATCTTTACAGCTTTTTACACTCTCTATATCTT
>JAKKZJ010000008.1:25945242-25973970 GCA_033441845.1 Pangasius mekongensis
ACACAGAGGCCACGCCTCCTTCATTGTGACTGACAGACACACAGGCCACGCCTCCTTCATTGTGACTGACAGACACAGAGGCCACACCTACTTTAATTACTAATGAACACTACTAATAAAACAGCTTTTATCATTGCAGCCATGCTGTAAATGTTAATTAATATGTTCATGATATATAATTTATGATTATGAATATTTAAATGATTCCAGTGCACCAACTAGAAGAGAATTTTGCATAATAATTTCCTGTTCCTGTTCCAGTCGTTAACAATGGTAAGTTTCACTCACCTGCACACTGTGGGCTGTGAAGCGTCCGGTCTGAGCTCACTTTAGAAACAGGAGACGAGCCGACAGTCTCCTGAGCTCCTCTGGCGCCCCCTGGTGGACAGGCGACAGCAGGAGGGACGTTATGTCTCTTCCAGAGGTACAGCTGTCCCCTCAGACTGTCCCAGTCAATGTCCTCCTCACCTGTCTGGACAAACCCGGTAATAACACACGTCAGAAATGATCCACTATGAGCCGTATTCAGAGCAGTGAGGAGATAAGTGAAGAATAAAACACTCCATGTCATGCTGTTATAGGAAAATAATCAACAACAGGGTGCTGTGGTCAAGCAGAGTCACGGTTATCACCCTCATGTTGATTATTTTCCTATTACAGCATGTCCAAAAGTGTTTTATTGCTGTTATACCACAGCAATTTGCCAACAATTACAATTTTTCATTTATTAAAGAACGACACATCATACTTTTTATCCATTTATAGTTACATTTAACGTGGTGGAAAATGCTGTATTAAGTCCAGTGTATTTGTCGGAGAACGGGTAGACCTGTCCCTCACCTTGCAGTCCAGTTTGTAAAGTGAAGCTGGTGTGTCCCGGCTCGCTCTCCTGACCCTCCTCTCTCGGACGCTGTGAAAAACAACAGGTTTGTTCTTCACCAGGAATGCACTCAGCTCTCTAGGGAGTTCAGGTTCATCCTCGGCTGCCGATGCATTCATATCGTCTCCTGGACCCGCCTCCAGCTGACCTGGAGAGACTGACTCCGCCCACTGGCTGGGGTGAAAGGTCAAGGGTGAACAGGTGAGCTGGAACCGCACCCTCTTCGCCGTTCCTTTACGCTTCTGATTGAGAGGAACCACACGTGTCAGGTGGGATGCTGCGATGGCACAATGGCGTCAGTAAGAGTTGGCATTTACTCACCGCTTTAGGTGTGTTCTGTGTCTGAGGAGCTGGGAGGCAGATTAACTCCTTCACTGCGCAGTGTGGAGATTCTGAGCTGATGGTAAAAGAACAGAAGCTCTTTACAAAATGAAGATGCAACGTTTGCAACGTAATTTAACACTGGTGTCATACATGCAAAACTATAACAGGAAACAACAGTTATCTTTTAGTGCTTAACGATTAAAGAGTAATTTATGGCTATAAAACTCATCAAATTAATGTGCTTAGGTTTCATTTCACACTGTCTTAAACTCACTAGGTCAAAAATACACAGTGTTTTTTTTTTCACACCTAATAGACTGGCAGCTCAGCATTTGTCACAGTAAGTCCTGTCCTCTTCTTATTATTATTATTACTTTTATTAAAATAAATAAAATAAATTATTATTTTATCTTTTTTTTTTTTTCTTCAGGATATTGCCGCATGTTTGCTTGGATACCTCTTAAGACACTGAGGGATGTAATGAGGATTCGGGACCCACAACACTAAAGATCCTGATCCCCATGGCGAGCCAATCAGAGGGCTGATGTGAGCTGTGTTACCCTTTAAAGATAAAACAAACACACCCAATCACTCAATGCTCATGAATAACTATCCACAGAGCAGATATTAAGGCAGTGTGTGTCTGATAGGATCCTAAAACCCTCATCTTTATTTCATAAAATCTGCTCTAATGGCTCAATACTGTACAGTTTGACCTTTGACCTACACTTACACTTTTGTCTGTGATGCCGCTTTCTCTGGTATGGGATTTAGCTGCTGCTGAGGGGATCGCTGGGAAATATGGATCTGTACTGCACATAAAAAGAGCAACGTTTATACACCCAACAAACTTCCTGTTTAATCAAAATCAAAAAACACAAGTACTTTAAGCTCCCAAAAAAAACAGGGGATAGAAAATACTGACTGAAGAAGCAGATTATGCTTTTTTTTTCTTTGCCGTCAAAGAAAAGTGATTGCTACTTGATTGAAAGGAAGTGATTGCTACTTGAAAAAAAAGGTTTTGGCGGTATTGAATTTGTTGTAGCTATTACACTACTGTCATTTTATTCTTAAGAAAAAAAATTAAGATGTTCTTAAGAAAATATTTGAGAACTCCTTAAGAATTTTTCAAGTAATTGCACTTAGGAACGTTCTTACAAACATCTTAAGAACTTTCTTAACTACTTTCTTAAGAAGATTTTTGTGAATCCAGCCCCAGGTTTCAGTATTAATTCCACACTATTCCACCTCTCATGCTGTGCTAATAATGAATGTCGAATAATAGCGAATATCTGAATTCCTCACGTTTTAAGCCTCTGTGTGGTGTCTTTCCGTGGAGGTACAGCCTTGGAGGGAATTCTGCTCAGATATGCTCCGTCTGAACACACAGTCCTCGTTCCTGCCCACGCGGAAACATCCACCACCGTCAGAGACGGCAAACTTTCTGCAGATAAAAGGACATTTCTGATGTCAGAGCTTCACATGAAGAAAAAATCCAAGCATTTCAAAGGTCTAGCTGAGATTCCTTGTGATTGGTAACTCAAACTGGAGCACGATAACAACAGTAAAACTGTTCACAGCTATTCCTCAAGCAGCTACAGAAAGGGCTCATGAAAAAGACTGAATATCGCAATTTGATTTGTATGGTGTATATTTTTATGATATATATTATATACTCGAAGCTCAAACTAAGCCATCTTTTTACTGCAAACAGGGAATGACTAGGAGGGAGAATTGAACATGCTACTGTAGATCCATAAAATCTATAAAGCATTAAATCACACACCAATATAATAGACGCCCTAAAGTACATCAATATTTGCTTAGATTCATAACCTTACACTGACATTTCATTCATTCTTACATATACACCTTTGAAAAAGAAATGCCAGGAGAGCCATACAAAAAGGTTTCAAATTTCAAATTTAAAGCGGCAGTCCGTAATTTTTAAAGGCCATCTTCTGCCTGAGAGGCAAACTGCAACTAAATTCAACTGAAAAGCTTTTCCTGCCCATGAGTTAACCACACCCTCTGTGTATGCCTCCCTCATGAGCTGCCTTTTAATTAATGCAAAACCAAGCAATTGTTTCAGCTGTGGGCGGAGTTTATTTCCGGGCCAGAAAAATGTGAACAGAAGCTTGAAATGAATTAAGTAGAGGCATGTATTGCATGTCAAATAATGTGACTCAGGGTTTTCTAAGTTTAGTTTCGAAACTGTATCATTATTATTATTATCTTGGAAACAATTTTTAAAAAATATAACAGACTGTAACTTTAACTCTGGAGTTTACTATAAGACTAAAAAAAATTTTAAGGCTGAGTGAGTGCACGTCACCTTCAGTGTTAGCACTGTGTTTAGTTGGCGCTCTGACTGCACGGCGGCAAATGCCTTTAGCGATGCGCCGTTCAGCCTCCCAGCAGCACGGATGTGGACACAGAGCCCATAAACAGTGAACCTCATCCAGATGCTCATCACCACCGAGGCTCTCCATGCTGACCAAACTTCAGCACAGCCACAGACTTGGACGTGACCATCACTGAAATACCGCAGCACAGGGTTACTGCTACATACACAGGTGTTGACGTTGGATATTAAAGGAAGTATTTAGCTGCTAGATAGATAGATAGATAGATAGATAGATAGATAGATAGATAGATAGATAGATAGCTGTTCTTTGGCGATTTCACAACATTAAATGTAACTATAAAGAGATACAAAGTATGACTCGGTCTTTAATAACTGGAAAAATATCATTTTTAGCAGATGTTAGAAGAGGAATAAAACACCGCAGCCCATTTTGTATCAGGAAAACAATCAACTCTGGCATGGTGACACTGACTCTGCTTCATTACTCCACCACATCCTTGATTCATTTCCTGTAACAGCGTGGCACTGAGTGCTTTAATCCTTATATACATACTGCATCATGCATATTTGTCGTGGGTGATATGCCAAACATATGATATTGCAATACTTTTGATACTTTGATGATGATTTTATATTACACACACACAAAAAAAAAAAAAACAGAAATCAGTAGAGTTGTCAGTTTTATAAAAGCACTAACAATAATTGTAATAAAAGTTTATGGTGCTAAAGTGAAATAAATGGAAATGAATGCATTGCAACTGTTCTTACCTTAACACATGACAGATCGGATAAACACAGCAAAACATACAGATAAGACATTTCCACTCATTTTGCTAACTAGTTGTTTAGTTCCAGGGAAAGTTCTGTTGCTTAGCAACCTCGAGCTTGTAATACCAACGCACACAAACTGCCAAGACAGCTGAATAACGCACATTACTGGCACATATCCTGTTATATAACCACAGCGAAGAGGTGCATAAAGCTGACAAAGAAAAATGGAAACTACATTTAAAGCACCACTTGAGGTTTGTGAAGATCTCAGAACACTAGTCAATCCAGCTTCTGTTTAAAAAAAGCGCGTGTGTGTGTATTCATGGCTTTACGGTAATCACACAATAACGTCTCAGAAGACTATCTTGGGATTAGTGTTTATATTTCTCCAAAATGACAGTTTGGGAGGTCACCTCTAAAATTATATTTAATTTCTATTATTTATTTTTTTACACATTTTTGGGAAAAAAAAGTTTATTTTGAAATCAAAGGAGCTCGAGAATGTATTGAAATATTTTAGATCACTGTGTTGTAGTACTCTCGCTTCTGATTGGTCAGCAAGTGTTGCTTCATTCTGAGATGTTTATTTAGCTTTAATGGAAGGAGTCTCCAGTGTCAGTGCTTTGTAACACTCAGAGGTAAAGCTGTAACTTGAAGTTTTCTGATATCTTCAGGACAGAGGAGTTTCTCTGCGGTTTCTTTGCGGTTTCTCGGTAACATGACAAGCTGCGATTGTTGTTGTTTTTTCTTTGTCTTATTAGCATCAAGAGAGAGAAAAAAGAGAGACTGGTGAGAGAAGGACTGTTTGTAGCTGCTATAATGTAAGTGATAACAGGAACTAACGTGTTTCATGTACATTAAATGGATATAAATGGATAAAAAGTATGATGTGTCGTTCTTTAAATTGTAATTGTTGGTAAATGGCTGTGGTAGAAGAGGAATAAAACACTTGGGAATGTGCAGTTGGAGGAAAACAATCAAGGTTCAGGGTGATAACAGTAAGTGCACTTCATCACACCACCCCGTCACTCAGTACTTTATAGTAACACACATTTTCAGGAAGGGCGACACTGTGGACATTTCATTTTGTCTTCGAATTCTCACTTTAAAACAGTATTAGGACCGAGGAAGTAGAGAAACTAAATCGCTTCAGATACACCGATGTTTCAGCAGCTTTTGGGTCTGTGCATGATTACACAGGTAAAGCTGTAACCTGAAGTTTTCCGACGTCTTCAGGACAGAGGAGTTTACACACTTCTTTGCGGTTTCTGTGTATCACCTCAGGATGCGGCGTTGTTGTTGTTGTTGTTGTTGTTGTTGTTGTTTTTCTCTCATTATCTTAGAGAGAGTGACAAAGAGAGGCTGGTGAGGGGGAACGACTGTTTGTAGCTGCTATAACGTGACTATAAATGGATAGAAAAAATATATGACATGTTGTTCATTAATAAACATGGAAAATTGCTGTAGTAGAAGAGGAATAAAACATCACGCTGTCATTGATTATTTTCCTATAACTACATAACAGTGTTTTCTTCCTTATGTACTGATTTTGTTTGTAAATTGATATTTAAAGAAAAAGCATATGAGAGTTCTTTAACATTAACATTAATAAATGATTTATTGTGGTCAAAATATTGCAAATTTTAGAATTTGAGACTTTATACATTATTTTTGCAGCGTCAGACTGTAAACATGGACACATCCTGTAGTATGAGCAGCTCCTACAGTAAAACCAGGAATATAGGCGCACTCAAATCTGTGTGGCTTGGCATCAGGTGGAAGGTCAGCTGATCAGTGGAAACCGGAAGCTGAAGGGAAGTTTAGCTCCGATGGTTCTTCTGCAGTGTTGCTTCTGATCACGTTATTTAGCGGTTTTAATTGAGTGTTTTCGGATTAAATGTGTATATTACGGTTCTGTGGGTGTTTGCAGCACTGAGACGGAGACATGTTCACTCCTGACGATGAAGACGGAGATTTCATGTCTCCTACAGGAGGGTGAGGGACTTATTCATGCACAGAAACAAAGCTAACTAATGTTAGATGATGCAGACGGACGAGTCCAGCCAGAGAATTGTGTTTTTATTCCGGATATTCTGTGTTTTGTTAGCAGGTTCATAAATGCAAGCTAGCTAGCAAGCTATGCAGCAAAGCTATGCGGGATGAATTGAATAAAAGTTAGTTCCTGATGTTTATTTCCGGTTAACCTGTGTCATGTCAGGGGTTTGTGTGTGTGTGTAATTTGATTTATTAACGGATTTTATCAATCCTTTCCTGTATTTTCACGTTAATGATGTGTTAATGTTACACATGACTGGTCACGTGACCTTAGGACGTCTCTCTCTCCCCCCCATAACTTGTGAAATGCCTTTGAGTTTTTCTGTGCTGCTGTTTAAAGGCTGTGTCCTAATTCACATCCTTCATCCCTAGATAAATAGTCTACCTAGGTAGTGCTCAAGAAAAGGGGAAAAAAAAAAAAAAGGAAAAAAAAGGACAGTGTGCCAGAATCTTAATTTGAGGATCACAGTTGAATCATTTCTGAGGTCAGTCCCAAAGTTTATAACCACAGCGCTGTGGAATTCTGGCTTCTGATTGGTCAGAAGGTGTTGATTAGTTTTCTATAACAGCAGCTCTGACAGTAGTGCAGCTGCGTATCAAGACGTTATCGTTTTTCTAGTAACACATCACACATTATTTACTTATTTACTGGATGGATGGCCACGTTTATGTCCAGCGCTTTGTAACAGTCAGTAGGTTTGTCTACACGCTCACGGTTTACGCTTTGCCGTTTCTCAGCAACATGATAAGCTGTGTTTTTGTGTCTTATTAACGTCAAGGAAGAGAAATAAGAGAGGCCGATGATTTGCTGCTCTGGAAATAATTCGATTGTAATCTTCGGCATGTCGCTGTGGTGTGAGAGGAATGAAACACTTGTGGCCGTGCTGTTATAGGAAAAGCATCATCTTCAGGGAGGTAACAGTAACTCTGCTTCATCACACTATGCCGTTATTGATTAATTTCCTATAACAGCATGACACGGTGTGTTTTATTCTTTGCTTAAGGCATTGTAGGTGCTTATTGGATATATTGTAAACTGTAGAAATGAACAGCCTACAGTGTGTGTGTGTGTGTGTGTGTGTGTGTGTGTGTGTGTGTGTGTGTGTTGCTCTAGAGATGGTGCATCTGGTTTATCGTTACACAAACTCCATGACTAAACCAGTACGATGCTAAGACATGTGAAGACCTCATAAGACATTTCTTAGCTGATGGACTGCCTTTGGTGTTCGAGGAACGTTGCGTATTTCATTTTCATTTCCGCCTTCTGCGATATCAGTATCGGAAAGATCGATATCGGGATAATTAATAAACGATGTATTGTCCAAACCTGCATCCTGGAGCAATACAGTCTCTTTCAGCGGTAAGAAATAAGACGCAGCTACGTGTAAAATAAATGGATATTACTGAAACGTGGTTGGCTGTCCTTTTTCATTCGAGGTTGTACTAATAATAAAGCAGACGCAGAAATCAGATAAAGCCCGACGGCTCAGCGGCGTTTAATAAAACATGAGCGATATGAGTTGGAGCTCAGCTGGGTTCCTGCGTGTGGTGTGTGTTAATGCCAGGCACATGCTCGCGGTTACGGACGCCAACGTTAATCCAGGGGAAAAAAAAAAAAACATGATGGACTCCAGACCTAAAGGTCTCCGCTGGAGCTTTGACCGAGTTCAGGTGGATCCTCGGATGGAGGGCAGGGAGAGAGCTGGGGTTATTTATCTAGCAGAAGTGAATTGTGGGAGAATAAGGTGGATGGAGGCTGTGAGGGTTGCTGACTACAAGGGTGTGTGTGTGTGTGTGTGTGTGTGTGTGTAACAGTATGTAATGCTGTTATGAAACGTCTATATAATGTTCATATCTATAGAGTGGATGTGGCATGACCACGTGTGAGCTATTTGAGTTATTAATTATTTATAACTCGAATAATTATTTCAATAAATAACCAATATTTACAAAGTTGCAAAAATAAAATAAGTAAGTAAATAAATTAAAATAAATAACTCATTATACTATACTAAACAAATTATAATTGTTTATTAACTTTATTTTTGTTTGTTTGTTTCATGCCTATGTTCTTATTTGCTTATTTATTTATTTTGTGTTATGTATCTGTGAGTTTAGCAAAATATTAGATAATTCACCTGTCAGTTTGAAATCGTAATTGGCTCGTTTATTGATTGCTCTGAATTTAATTTTGTTTTGATTAAACTTTTAAAAGATTAATGCACCTTTATTATTATGAAATGGTTTTTAAGAAAAAAACCACAGATATCTAATGGACATTGTGGAGGAAAAAAGATTTGCAAAACAATATTTTATCATTTAATAATTGTAATAAGTAATCACAAAGATTATTTAAAGTATTATATTATAAAACAAAAACACTAATATGTTTATGAGTTATGAAGTAGAGGGACAGGTTTTAATGATTGCTACATTTAGGGGGCCAAGCACTTAATGCTTGGTTTCTTGTAGTCGTTTAAAAAAAAAAAAAAAAAAACAGTGGCGTGATGGCACGATTGTCAAGGATGTTTTAATAATTAAGTGTTAAATGCTCTCTCTCTCTCTCTCTCTCTCTCTCTCTCTCTCTCTCTCTCTCTCTCTCTCTCTCACAGGGCAAAATTAGCTTCTCTGTTCAGCTTGGACCAGACGTCTAGCCAGGCCAATGAGTCGTTCCAGTACACGGCCCCCAAACAGCCTCGTAAGAGCTCAGGTAGGCTGAGGCTCTGAGGACCTGATGGCTGGCAGTTTACTTCAAACTGCGAAATATTTCAAAGGCTGTCGAAACAGCAGAAAAAAAAACAATGCTCTGCAGTATTACGAGGCGAAGCATGGCCTTGAGAGAGGGCTGTGAGCTGAGCAGTCGTCGGATTTGCCACAGATTGCTTTGTGAAAGCGTATTGCATTAAACATTACAGCAGACCTGCTGTTAGTTTTTAAAAAGCAGTGTGTGGGTACAGGTTTAGGGCTGTGATTGGACAGGGAATGCATTTCAGTGTGGCACGACTGCGACGCGTTGATGAAGTCAAATTTAATGCAACATATTCGCTTTTGACATGAAGCAAGTTTGATTCTTTAAATAAAAGCAAAGTGTAGAGATCAAGCGAAATAAGAGCGATGCAGTGAAGGTTTTGCTTTTCAGTATGGCATGTTTTCTGCATGTGTGTGGTCTATTTCACTTTTTTTTTTTTTTTTTTTAAAGTAGGCATAGCAACCCTATCCAAGTGAACAAATGAATACAAAAAGTGAAAAGAGGAACAAATGCAGCAGAGAGAAATGTCAGTTGTAGTGTTGGTTTAGTTTACAAAACAAAAGTACTGATAGGAGATGGAGAAAGAGGTGGAATTTTTTTTTTCCCCTCTCCATGTTTGTGCTGCTGTTTCAACGAACATTGAAAAAAAAAAATAGACACTGCGCAACCATGTGACAGTCAAAGACGGGGAAGTTTCTGAACAAAAGACACAGCGGTTAATTTCGGTGTTTTGGTTTGAATTGTGGCTCTTGTCAGTGAGTCAGATCATTTGGTTCACCAATAAGAGTCAACTCTTTTGACTCCCAAATGCTTCACTTGCGCTTTTTTTTTTCTAAACCGGCTGAAATTTCTCGTGATTCTTTCCTGAAAGTTTGCTCAATCTTTTTATAAACAGAATAACACTTACTCTGCCTTGCGTTTTATCAAATATGCAGACGGACCCAGCGAGTCAAACACACGTCTCACCAGCTCAGATGCTGAAAAGAGGTTTCAGCAGGAGCATTTAGATGAAATTACACCGCAAGAGAAACGCCGTTGCATACACATACAATAAAACGAAAAAAAAAAAAAAGAATCGCTCATTGAGACGAGTCATCTCACATCGAACGTTCAGCTAAAAGTGCCGATTCGAAGAGTCGACTCGTGCGGGAGCGACGCATCACTGTTACAAGACGCGCAAAATGCTGAATGTGTTAGCGACGTCTTTCTTTCTTTTTAAAGCAGAAGCTTGATATTCATTCAGATCTGTTGTGAAGGTTTTCCAGGTCCACCTGCTCAGAAAGCCGCTCCTCCTCCCGGATCACCCGCTGTGCTCTTCGCCACGGCCGTTCACGCCTACAGATAGTGAGTGTTGTGTTTCCTCCTCCTCCTCCTCCTCCTCCTCATCATCATCATCAGTATCAGTGCAGCACTGACGTGGTGTGCATTCTGTATTGGTTCATGACGATAGTTTGGATGTTTTCACATTGAACTTTCTCAGTTTCCTTTTTTTTTGTGTGTGTGTGTAAAATTTCCTTTTTGTGTAAAATCTTTTTAAACGTCTTAAATGTTGCATATGATCCGATTTTATGCTTTTAAAATCTATTTTCTTTTTTAATCTTTGAATAATATCAGTATCCGCAGTATGTTGTACAGCATGTGAATAGAGAGCCACGTTTTAACAGTTTAAGAAACCTTCCGCTTTTGCCGATTTAGCGCATCATTTAAAAAAATAAAAAGAAATCATATGACAGTTGCATGAATCGGAAATCGAATAGTTTGTGCAGACGGTTGGTGTAAATCCTGCTGTTTGTCTTTGCAGTGTTAATGGACAGTATATGAAGCAAGGCAAGCTGGGAGCTGCAGTGTTAGGAAACCACACGAACAAGGAGGTGGGTCATTTCACGCTTACGTTTAGTCTCAATAATCGTGAGATGATTATTATTATTATTACGTAATTAACGGATTAATGAGCTGATTAAGATCCATGTCTTTGTGCGTACCTGTATTTTAGTACGAGGTTGTACGTGTGCGTTTGTGATGATTAGCATTATTATTATTATTATTATTTTAATCACGTATATTACTCGACTTATTGCAAACACAAACATTTACACACACTCCAGACCAGATACCTGTTTCATCAAACATATACATAAATTAATACAAGGATTCTGTCCTGATTCTGATCAGGAATTATTTTTACGGACAGATTTACCCGTGTAGATTGTCACTGATTTTTTCTGTTCCTCCTCCAGTATAAGCTGCTGCTGTACGCCAGCCAGCAGAAACCAGTGACGGCGGCCAGGATCCACTCAGCCTTCTCCTTCACTGTGGGTTTTCTCTTCCCGCGTGATATAAGTTTTAAATCTCTGTACGCCAGAGGGTTCCTGTCGTCTTATCCTCTCTCGTTGCTGTCTCTGTTTCCTGTCTCAGGTCCAGCCCAGTAACTACTGCACCTTTTATGATGATCAGAGGCAGAACTGGTCTCTCATGTTCGAGTCGGAGAAAGCGGCCACAGATTTCTGCAAAGAGGTACGCTAGAGCGTCAGCATTGAGAGAGAGAGAAAAAAAACGATATGCTCGATCCTGCGATTGTTTATAAGCCTCTGTTGGTGTCATCTAGTTTAGTTTTTGTCCTATTAGCACAGCAATGGCACAGCAGTATAGCAGTTCGAATATAGCAGTCAGTATTATGGGATGGCGAACTGTCATAACTGCTAGAGACATGTTTGGTGACGTTTGCTTCTTGGTGTTTGCCAACAAGTAATAAAAGTCTCTCGCCCAAAATCATTTCCTAAACATTTCCCGGCCTCATAATCAGTGTTCCTGGAATAGGCTCCGGATTCATCACTACCCTGAGCGCTTACTGAAAGTGAGCGAGACCGAGAAATATTTAAACACACCGTGAATGTGAACTGTGGCTGAACACGATAACGTTATGTGGGGCGGCCATCTTGGACAAATGGGAAGACTTCTTTCCTTAGACTGGTTTGATATTCTTCCGCCCCACCCTAAGCTCCGCCTCCTAACGTTTATAGAAGCTGGAAGTAAAGCAGATGGTAGTATAGGACCGCTTTGAATTAAAATTTTAAACACAGACGTTTCACAACGAACATGTGAGAGTATGTTTAGGGATTTTTTTTTGGATGAGATTATTCCAGTAACTAAAGCAGAAAAGATCAGACACCAAACATGTCTTGGCTGATCGGCTGCATTTTAAGTTGAAGAGGATGGGGAAGTAGTGTAAGTGAGACATCATCACCAAACTATTCCTGTGGTGTCCTTGATGTTCTGTGTGTATTACTTCAGGTGTGTCTGGCTAAAGCGAATGGCGCTTCTCCTCTGGAGATGCTGGTGATTCAGGACCTGGTTCTCGGGGAGGGTCTGGGTGTAGAGAACGGAGACGCCCTGGAGGTAGCCTACACCGGCTGGCTGCTGCAGAACCACACCTTCGGCCAGGTGGGAACCCAAAGTTCTGTCCTGATTACTGATCACATATTGCAAACTTGCCGTGACAGGCTTTATTTATGTTTTTTGTTATTAGCAAAATTTGCATGAAGTACTCCTTTAAGGCTTAAAGTACCTCTAAACAGCTATTTTCTATGAATTATGGAATAGACATTATGGGAATTAAAAAATCAACAGGTTCTATGAATATGCATTAATATGCAAATTGAAATGAAATAACCGTGCTAATTTTAGCTATCACAGCACACAGGTTCTATAGCTAAACGTTTACAGTCCCATGTCATCCTTTAATCTTGAATGTGATTGGTTCAGAGGCTAAACTTGCCAAAATATAGGGTTACCATGACAACCCTGATTTAAATTGTTGCTAACATTATCCAAGTCAGCTAGCTAGCTTAGGAATCATGGATATCAGATTATCATCTTAATTTGTATATCAGATATGATTGGTCCAAATTTTGTGACATCACACTTGAGCGGTAATGTTTTTGTTTCTTTGTTTCTGTTGTTGTTTTTTTCTGACTTTACATTTTGTGTCTCCAGATGTTTGACTCTAATCTAAATAAGGACAAGCTTCTGAGAATGAAGCTCGGTGCTGGAAAAGTCATTAAGGTGAGTATGAAGCAGAGCTGCTGTCGTTTTGGATCGTTAAGGTGTTGGCTGTATGTTAATTAATAATTCTCTCTCTCTGTCTGTGTCTCTCTCTCTCTCTCTCTCTCTCCGTGTCTGCGTCAGGGCTGGGAGGAGGGCATGCTGAACATGCGTAAAGGAGGACGCCGTCTCCTGGTGATTCCCCCGGCTCTGGCGTACGGGTCGCAGGGCGTCCCGGGCCGAGTCCCTGCAGACAGCACTTTGGTGTTCGAGGCAGAAATCCGTAGGGTGAGAGAAGATGACACTCTTTCAGTTCCTCGGTGGATGAATTCTTTATCAGGAAGGAATTTTAACACCACCGCATGCGTGTGCGTGATTGTGCAGGTGAAGTTTGCTAAAGACGTCGGCTCTGAGAGGACGGCCGTGAGCTCCAGGGACACCGCTGTCCCCTCTCCTGTCCCCAGCGTGGAGAGTCTGGGGCCGGATCTCACCTCAGCAGCCAGCAGATCAGGGTACGAGCAGCTCGGGGGCTACAGGGGTTAAGGTGCTAACCAGCAGAGTGGAGCGAGGAACAAGTGGCTCACGTCACATATAAGATACTGTGACTGTATAATAATTATTGTTTGTTGAATACTGTTTTCTTTACATGTATTCTTCTGACTTTGATGCTTTTTTTTCTTTCAGTGAACCACCACTAAGAGCTAAATCCAACTCACTGAGTGAGCAACTAGCAGTGAGTAGCCTTCTCCTCTTCTTTCACTAATTTACTTCTCTTAAAGGATGCCGATATTAATGCTTGAAAGATTATAGAGACCAGGTCCAGTTAAGGTTTCATTAGTTTACATGCAGCTAATAATCTGATTGATAGCTAAATCAGAATAAAAACTAGTATAGAGTAAATTGACTGCGATCAATCCGAATTCAATTTCTGATTGAATATTTGATTGGGTTATCTGATTCAATTCTAAAAAAAAATTTCAAACTTTTGAGCTCCTTTGAATCTTTGATTCTTTTTAAAATCTGAATATTTGAATCGTTTCCCCATCTGAATTTCTGAAAGCTTTCATAATTTGAATCTTTGAATCATTTCACAATTCAGAGATTCACATTCTGAATTGTGAAATGATTCAAAGATTCAAACTGATTCACAATTTCAAAGTCTCAAATCTTTTAACAGTCTGAATTTTTGAATCCTTTCCTAATTTGAATCTCTTTTACCGTCTGAATATTTGAATCCTGAAATCTTTCCTAACGGAAATCTTCGAGCCATTTAGCAATATGAATCTTTGAATCTTTTCACGATCCGAATCACTGAACCCCTTCACAGTTCACGCTACGAATCTTGGAACGTTCTCACAATCGGACGTTTTCTTTGAACGTTTTCAATCTTTGAGTAAATTTTACAATCTGAATCTTTGAATCCTTTCCAATTCTGAGGCTTTAAGTCTTTGCACAATCTAAATTTTTTTTTTAACCATTTCAAAATTTGAATTCTTTCATAGTTTGAGTCTTTGAATCTGAATACGTTTGCATAAATTCTGCCAGCGTGTATCAGTGCCAGGGATGAGCACCGAAATTTCAAAACAGACCTTTACGAGTCCAGTGTCGTATTTTGTTTGTGACGTTTATAACAGGTTTGTTTTATTACCAAAGATGGACACGTTTTTGTTTTCTCAGAATCCGGATGCAACCAAAGCCAAACTCATCTCCCGCATGGCCAAGATGGGTCAGCCCATGCTGCCCTTCCTCGCCGGCCCAGCATCGTCGTCCTCGCAAGCCGAGTCCAGCGACTCTGAACTCGAGGTATGAAAGATTATTCAAAAAAAATATATATATTATTTTCCCGTAACAGTGTGTCCCAATGTGTTGTATTTGTTCCTTCCATAAGCTGTGTTATAAACTCGAATGCCACTGTCACGTGTACGTGTGTCTCATAGGACCCGAGTGTGTCCCGATTGAAAGAGCGTCCTCCTGCGCCCTCCCCTCAGCCAGTCCACCTCACGTCTGGTCCTTCAGCCTCACTACAGGGTGAACACACACCTCTCACACCTCTCACACCTCTCACACCTCTCACACCTCTCACACTTCACACACTTCACACACACTTCCTCATTTTCATGTGTGATCACGCCCAGACAGTCTTCAGTAACGCTGCCCTCGCTATGCACTGAGGTGTTAGATAAACCCCGTGACATTGTATCCTCTCGTTTCTCCAGCAACAGCCTTGATGCCTGTTCCCATGGCAACAGCCAATCCCCAGCCTGTGATGCCCATGGCAGGTCATGGCTTCCAGGTGAGCAGTGCATTAGATTATACACAACTTTTTTTTTTTTTTTTTTTTTTTAAACCTCCTAAACAGATATTTCTGGTGCTGTGTAACCACGACTGCGTCTTAAAGTACCGAAGCATCCTGATATGTAGGGAATAAAACACATGGTGCTGTGCTATTAAAGGAAAATAATCAGCGGTGGTGCGGTGTGATGAAGGGCGTTACTGTCACCACCCTGAAGTCTGTAATTTCAGAGCACTTCGCCAACGCATACAATCTTCTACTTGTTAAAGGATGACGTCATCCTCTTTTTTAATCCATTTATAGTTACATTAAACGTTGTGGAAGATAGTTCCTGGTATCACTTACGTTATAGCAGCTATAAACGGTCGTTTCCTTACCAGCTTCTCTTTGTTAGAGACCACAGAGTTTCCTGTGTTGGAAAACTTTAAGTTACAGCAGTAGCGTTGAATTTTACAAAGTGCTGACAGTGGAGACTCCCTCCATAATAGTGTTGTGTTTAGGAATTAATGTGTGTGTGTGTGTGTGTGTGTGTGTGTGTGTGTGTGTCCAGCCTTATTCTTACACTCAGTCCACTACGGCTCCCTCTCACTTACAACCGGTGGGACAGATATACCCTTCACAGACCGTGCCTTACCAAGGTAACACACACACACACACACACACACACACACACACACACACACACACTATTGTACAAAGTGCTTAAACTGTGCATCTCCTGCAAACAAACTGCTGTCTAACGTGAAATAACCGTCACGTTGTGTTCACACTGACTGTTTCTTTGCCCTCCAGGAAGTGGTGATGTCACATCCTTTTTGATGACGGAAGCCCGGCAGCACAACACCGAGATCCGATTGGCCGTCAGCAAAGTAGGAGATAAAGTGGACCAATTAGCTGCCAAGGTTAGAAATTTAGTAACAAACACCCTGCTGTCTTCTCAGATTTTCTTTATGGATTGAATAAAGAAATTGCTTTATGTGACGATTCCATGGAAATAATGTCGTTAGACAACAGAAGAAAAACACAGAAGCATGTTGTTCCTCATTAAAGTATTCATAGGGAATTTACAATGAATATGCAAATTAGAAATAAGTCCCAACCCCTCCCCCTTCTCAAGCTTAACTGGTGTTTGCTGGTCCGTATTTGCATATCGTAATATGATTGGCTGTTCTATTTTATACTGCAGGAACACTCCGGTCACACGTTCAGTATTTTTTTAGCCCACCCTGTTTCTTAAAACGAAAGCAATAACAGTGTAATCATGACATTTTTTTCAGTTTCCCCAAAAAAATGTTTGTTTAGGTTTATTTATGGAATTGAATTGACACCTCGTCTCGTCCTATCAGGTCGAGGAGCTGCACAGGCAGGGCGGGCTCTCTCTGGGCTTGTCCAATGTCTCCATGGATACGGCGATGATCATGCACACCATCCAACGCATCATCCAGGAAAACGAGTGCCTGAAGAAAGAGGTGTTTGAGAAAAGCTCGCGCATCGAAGAGCAGAACCGCAAGATCGGAGAACTCATCAACCAAAACCAGAGGTTAAAGATTCTCTTTCTTTCTTGGTTGTTTTGGATCTTGATAGTTTGACTTGATATCTTGTGTAATTTTCGAATCGATATCTCGTTAATCTCGTTATTTCATCATAGTGTGTCATTATTTTCGACTTGATGTAATCGTTATTTTTGATGCAACATCTCGTTATTTCTGCAGAGCCTGTTCTTATTTTTGATTTAATATTGCATTATTTTGACTTGAAATAATGAGATTCTCATCATTTTGACATTTCTTTATTTATGTCTAGAATCCTGTGAATTTACGACTCTTGATGTGTGTCTCTGTGTGTGTGTGTGTGTATGTGTGTGTGTAGGTGCATGGAGCAGAGTAATATGCTTATGGAGCAGCGGAACGACTCTCTGAAGAACTCGAGTGAGCAGAACCAGGGACGAATACTGCAGGCAGAACAGGAGAAGGTGCAAACACAGCCACAGCCACAGCCACAACCACACCCTGAACGCTTTAACTCTCTATATACACTTTTTTTTCCTGCTTGTATGACATCATTGAACTGTTTAACTGTTTAATACGGGAGGCTAAAATGCAATCAGATCGGTTAATCTGATCTGATCTGATTGGCTGATTGGTTTGGTGGTAGTGACTACTTTCTTTTCCCAGCATGCACTGCCACAGGACGTGGGCAGGAACCAGGTGAGCTTCCTCATCCCTGCTGCCTTCTTCTTCATCTGTCTCATTTTTGCTTTTTTACAAAAAAAAAAAAAAAAATCTTTTCATCCACTTCATAACGGTTTGGGTGTTTTTTTCTGTCCATCAGCTGCGAGTTCTGTTCAGCCGACACACAGCTGTCCATCACCACGTCTTTAGTTTAGTCTCATATTCATTGTGTTTTGTCTTTCTCCTGCTCTGGTGTGCAGGTGCTGATGTTAAAGCGTAAGGTGTGTGTGTGTGTGTGTGTGTGTGTGTGTGTGTGTGTGTGTGTGTGTGTGTGTGTTTTTACAGGTGAGGTTGACAGACGAGCTGGCCAGCGCTACAGCGCGGGTGTCGGAGCTGCAGTTGGAGCTGACTGCACAGCGTCAGAAAGCAGCGGCGCTGCAGTCAAGCCTGAACGCCGCCCTGCAGGAGGGACAGCAGCACGGCACACAGCTCACAGCTACGGAGAACCAGCTGCAGGGTGAGGAACCTTCTACCTCCTGCTGATAATTCACTCCGATCATTCAGCAGAGTGTTAGGAGCAGGATTACGCATGATGTCGAGAGCATAAACTAGCTGTTAGAATTGTGTGTGTGTATGTGTGTGTATGTGTGTGTTTCAGAGATGAAGGAGCTGGCAGAGCGGGCGCAGGCGCAGTACAGAGCTGAGAAGCAGAAGCGGAAGGAGGTGGAGCTGAAGCTGAGTAACCTGGACGAGGAGCTGCAGGACCTGAAGAGCGAGAAAGAGAGTCTGGAGCGAGTGAGGGTGTCTTCAAATACGCTCACATGTGCCATGTATTTCCACAGAAATGTTCTTACTCAGCGTGTGTGTGTGTGTGTGTGTGTGTGTAAGACTCTGTCGGACAGGAAGAAGAAGTGGCAGGCGGAGAGGCAGCGCTGTGATGAGGAGTTGGAGGAGGTGAGGAAGGCCAGTCAGGTGGAGATGGACCAACTCCGGAGTCAACTGCGTAAAGCCCGGACCAACACGGACCAGGCAGCTGCTGAGCAGGTACTGTGTGTGTGTGTGTGTGTGTGTGTGTGTGTGTGTGTGTGTGTGTGTGTGTGTGTGTGTGTGTGTGTGAGATGTCTCAGTCAGTCTGAGATTCACACATGCAGGATCCCTTTTCCTGAATATGACATTCACCTTTTTATAACAGTGGAGGATGTGGGTGTGGCTCCAATTTGCATCATCATGCATATTCAGAGCTTCTGGCATTTTATTTAAATATTTTATTAAAGACAGTAGTACATTTACAAAAGTGTTATGGCATCAGGAGAACAATATATTATCCGGTTGTGTGTGTGTGTGTGTGTGTGTGTGCAGTTAGCACAGCTGCAGGCAGATGTGGAGCGCGAGTGGCAGGTGAAGTGTGAGCGAGCTCTGGCTTCAGCACGAGAACAACAGAACAGAGAAGTGACAGAGCTCACAGAGCAGAGAGACACACTGCAGCTCAAACTCACACAGCTACAGGACAAGGTACACACACACACACACACACACACACACACACACATGCACACACTGCAGCTCAAACTCACACAGCTACAGGACAAGGTACACACACACACACACACACTGCAGCTCAAACTCACACAGCTACAGGATAAGGTACACACACACACATATACACACACACTGCAGCTCAAACTCACACAGCTACAGGACAAGGTACACACACACACACACACACACACACACACTGCAGCTCAAACTCACACAGCTACAGGACTGGGTACACACACACACACACACACACACTGCAGCTCAAACTCACACAGCTACAGGACAAGGTACACACACACACACACACACACACACACACACACACACACACACAATGTAGGTCAAATCAAACACACCCAGCTATAAGACAAGGTACACACACAGGGAAATGATTTGACAGTGTTTTTCCACTTCTTTCTATAAGCTATATTTGATCATGAGAAATTATTGATATAAAATGATATGTACAAGTTTTTGTATTCAAATAAAAAAAATCGAATCCAATAATAAAAGTATAAATTATAGTATAACGTTAATTATAGTAAAATAATTCCTGTGGGATTGGTGGAAAGCAGGAGATTGTTACCATAAAATAAAGCCATGCGTTGCCAAGAAAGTCCATGTACCCCTCATTACAGAACCAAAAGTCCAGGCGGTGGAGTCGGACCTGTTCCAGCCCCACCTATATGGGTGGAGTCAGGCTAAAAGTCCAGGGGGTAGAGACACACTCCTTGTGGTTCAAGCTGGAAAAGTGTGTGTGTGTGTGTGTGTGTGTGTGTGTGTTCTGGGGTTAGGGTTATAGGAGGAGTTGGATCAGGTCCAGCTCCACCCCCTGGACTTTTGGTTCTGCAGTGAAGCGTATCTCACAAAAGCGGCCATTTTAGAGCTCACACACGGCACAAAACAAAGCAGCCCTTCATCTGTCACACAGAGAGTGGTCTCTCTCTCTCTCTCTCTTTTTCTCTCTCTCTGTCTCTTTTCCCTAACAGTTCTCTGCTATCAAGCAGTCCAGAGAGGAGGAGGAGCAACGGTTACTACGCCAACAAGACCAGGGGGAGGAGCTTCAGGCCCTGAGAGATAAGGTCAGCTGGAAGATTTGCTGAACCCAACATGAAAGTTAAACCTGAAAAACCGAGCTGAAAGTATACAGCAGTGCATTTGCGATACTTCAAAAATAATAATAAAAAAGGTTTAAATAATATATGGGGGGGGGGAAACATTGTATGAATACACGCATGAATGTGTTGCAGTGTTGTGAGTTGGAGAAGAGGGCGGAGTCACTGAGGCGGCAGGGGGAGACGCGAGTTGCAGAGCTGGAGAGGAGACTGGCAGAGCAGCGGCAGCAAACAGACACTACAGGAGAGGTGACACACACAAACACACACTGTAGCACTACACCAGAAACCATCATACATCAGCTTCTTTACTCTCCCCTGTGTGTGTGTGTGTGTGTGTGAGCAGGTGAAGCGTGTGATGAATGGAGTGTTCCAGTCTTTACGAGGGGAGTTCGAGCTCCACGAGACGTACACCGGCAGTGCGGTGCTAGGCGTGCTGGTCAACACCATTAAGGTGAGCAAATGGCAGGTTTACTGTATAAAAAAAACACATATATTCCAGAGAATACGGTAATTCTAAACACAAAGGAAAAGGCTATAGGGCATGACTGCTGTTTTTTTTAGCAAAGCTGGCGCTCACTTGCTGTTCATTTCCGCAGAGCGTCACCCTGCAGCTGCTCTCGAAATCTGAACCGTCCTCGACCGAGAATAACGAGAAAGAGGAGGATGAAGAGGAGGAAGAGGAGGACGAGGAGGACAGGAGGAGTGATGCGCAGTCTGAGGAGCAGGACAACCAAGCACAGGAGTTACATATGAACGGAAAGAAAGAGGACGTGGAAGAGGAGGAGGAGGTGGAAGAGGAGGAGGAAGATGGTGACCAGGTGCAAGTGACAGGGGAAAAAAGTAAAGAACCAGAGACGGTGGAAGAGGACGAGAAGGGTGGACAGGAAGTCGTCAGAGGTAACGAGGAAGAGAAGGGTGGACAGGAAGTCGTCAGTGTTAAACAGGATATGAAAGGTGGACAGGAAGTCGAAGGCGCTAAAGAGGAAGTGAAGGAGACAGGAAAGGAATCGGACCGCCTCGAAGCAGACGGTGAGAACAGAGGAGAGCCCGTGCAGTCTGACATCACAAGACAGATTCAGACGCAGAATGATGTCATTCCCAAAGGGGAAGTGAACGCAGGTCCACTGGGTGACATCACACCAGAAGAGGAAGTGGTGGCTAAGAGTGAGAGCACTTTGGGTCTGTCAGATGAATCGGAACCGGATGAAACCATTCACACCGGACCCCCGAAGAACCCCCCACAACCCCCAAACCCTGCGGAAGAGGACGGCGTAGAAACGGTACCACAGTCCAGCGGGTAAGCAGAGCGTTAACGTTACGCTGTCAAGATGACGATTAAGAGATTCTTTTTTTTTTTTTTTTATTTTTTTTTTTTCATATTTTATAACAATATAGCGTAGCTTTGCTTCTTAGACTCTAAAGTTTATCGTTCACACATCAAAGAAACCTGTGAAAAATGTTAAATATGACTTGGCTACTTGACATGGTTGTATGATAGTTGTATCCATTTTAGCATTGTGTTGCCATAGAAACATGAGAACATGAACAGAATTAACCAGCAGCCTGAAACAACTCACTTTACTCAGTAGAAATGGTTCGAATGCAGCGAATTTTTCGATTATGGTACGAGAACGTGATTACACGATACGGTTTTAAACGTCGTTGCTAAACGAGACGCTGAGCATAAACTCGCCAGTGAACGAAGCTCACAGTTTAGCTAGCTAGCAAGTAGCCGCTGAAAAAGATCGTGGAGTGTTTAGCATGGTGAATTTATTGGATGTAGCTATAAATCCAGCCAACTAACATCCATCCCTTTTCTATGACTAGTCCATCCCCCTCAACCCCCAGGAACTAACTCGTTTCATTAAATGTAACTATAAATGGATAACAAGTACAACATGTCATTCTTTAATAAATATAATCATTGTAATCGTTGGCAAATTGCTGTGGTACAAGAGGAATAAAACACTTCAAAATGTGTTGTTAGAGAAAAATGATCAACTTTGGGTTGGCAACTGTGACTTCATCGCATCACCCCGACGTTGCTTATTTTCCTGTAACGGCACAACGCACGGTGTTTTATTCCTCACGTGAGAAATGGTAGAATCTCCTGGAGCCAATGAAATTCACAACAGAAACAGAATCCTTTCTGTAATTGACTGCTAATGACTAACAAACAACTCCAACTCCACCCCCCCCCCCCCCCTTTAGTTACCCTGATGGTGTTGTCCAAGTGATTAAGTGTAATCATGCGTCCTATCGCCTCCGTGTCTGTCTTTGTCCTCTCCGTGTCTGTCTTTGTGTCCGTCTGTCCTGCCGTTGTCTCAGTCCATCTGAGCGGGCACAAGGGCTGAATTCAGAGGAGCCATTTTTCCAGAGCCCCGCCCCGACTAAACCTCCACCATTACCAACCAGTGAGGAAGATGAGGAGGAGGAGGAGCTGGTGAGCTGGGGATTGTCAATGCCCCACACACACACACACACACACACACACACACACACACACACCATTTCTTCGTAACATTCTGTTTGCTGTAACTAAAAATCACCTCCTATCACTTCCAACTAACACAATTAATGAATTAATCATATGTCTAGAATTACTATTTGTCCTTAAACTAATCAGTTCTTTCAGGAATCTCGTGCGTGTTCTCGCACCATGTTGCGATGTTACGATGTGAATATCGTTAGGGAAAAAAATGACTAATGACGGTTGCAGGTTGGAGCGGAATAACGAACACAAAACAGATGCTGAAACAAGTTCAGTATGTTTTTACTGAAATGTTTTTGATGTGTTCAGCTATTCCTCGTTGGTTGGTGCATTTAGTTGGTATTTTCGTTATTTCCATGAAAAGAAAGCGGTTGTGTCCCTCGTTGACATCACAAGGGGACACCGCTATTGCTAGCACAGTTACATCGGCGTTTAATAAAACATTTCGAACATGAGTTATAAAGCTCAGGTTTCAGTGTTAGCTCCTAAAAACAAACAAACAAAAAAAAAGCTCTTTTCCTGCGACATCATATTAACGAGAAGTCCAGCACAGAAGTAGTGGATATGATGTAAACACTGGACTCAAACTACAAGAATGCAATGCAGCTCTACAACTCCGTTGCGTTGAGTTACGACAGAGACTCTGCTCGGCTAGATAGCGATCTACAAAATGGCAAGCACAAGAGACTAAAGCACTAAAGCGCCGCCGCATCGATCTCTTTAGGTTGTGATGAAGCGAGGGCTAAATCCCACCACGCCTCCGTCGGCAGATCGTCAAAACCATTAGCCAAAGTTAAAATAGACCAGTTAAAAAAGATAAGTCAACTCATTATAAAATAAATCTTGGATTAACAAGCAAATAGTTCAGAGTGTAAACTGTTTCTATTTCACTGTCCTACTGCAAAAAAGCTTTAAAATGGTCCAGAAATTGAGCGTAAACTAGCCATAAAGAAATCTTTTAGCAAAAAAAAAAAAAATTCTAGTAGCTAAGTAATGATCATCTAGTAAACCTTAAATCGTATCCGAACACGTGTCAGCTAATCGACTTCTTTTTGATGGGAGAATTTTTATTTATTTATTTTTTTTGGCTGAATGTCTCCTTTAAAAACTCATTGAGTCATAAAGGAACTTATTTTAAGTGTTACTGCTAAGAAGGTGTAGTGTAGTTAGTCCTTGCAACTTTTTATTTTCTAATTGGTTGTGAATGTGACACTTCCTGCTGTCTGATTGGTCGCTAGAGTTTAAAAGGACGGCCCCCTCCCGCCCCTCTGTTCGGAGACGACAGTGATGACGACGATCTGGACTGGCTGAGCTGACCTCACCCTCAACCGAGAACCAAAACCACCACCGCCTGTCTCCCGGGTAACGGTTCCCATGGGAAACAGATGCCATGGAGACGGAACTCGAGAGGGCAGAAGGAAGCGGCTAGGCCGGAACCTGAAGCTCCACCTCTTTTCCCAAACTCTTCACTGTTGTCCATGTTTCCAAAGGAGAGCAGCACTTCCTGGAATTAGTCTGACTGGAAATCCATTCTTTTATAACTCAATCACACATTAATCTCTCAAACTAGATTTCATTTGTAGCCTGAAACATGACCATGAAATGATTACACACTTTTTAAAGACGTTTTAATGTGCCAGAACTCGATCGCTCTGAATCAGTGGTTTAGTGTACGAGGGTAATAACGGTCATGACAGTGTGGACTAGCTGCTGTATGGATGTGTCTTAAGGTTTGTATTCTTCATTAGCAGAAAGGTATTCTGGATTAATATAATAAAATACGAGCTGGCTAACCTTCTAAAACATCTTATTTCCATGGAATGTAAACTAGAACTGCTTTAGACTGGATTTTAATATTGTTGACATTTGGTATTATGGGTCAATTGTGGGCACAGAAGCGACGCCACCCCGTTACTGAGTAATGTCCTAGAACATCATGTTCCTGTTGGTCCATAGAGCTGCTGAATTCTCAAACTTGATTGGGCGGCAGGTGTTGATTCATTTTCTATAACCGCAGCTCTGACAGTAGTGCAGCTGCAAATCACAAGTTTACATTAATGCGCTCGGTCTAGTATGTTATCGTTTCTATAGTAACAACAACAGGGAGTAAGTTATAAAAGGATTAAAGAGACGTTCTCAGAGAGGTGAAGCTGTAACTTTACATTTTCTGACATCGAGCTTTGTTTTTTGAGAGAAGTGAGGCTTGTTCTACAACATTAAACGTAACTATAAATGGATAAAACGTACAATAGAGCTCTTTAGTTCTTCATTTGATAAATGAATGGTCGCATGTCAAACAATTTGATTTCAGAGAGTCGATTTATTCTAGTGTTGATGTGAGCAAACGCTCGGATTTATACCATCTGGATGTAGACGAACGTTAACCAAAAAAAAATCACAACTTTACAAATCTGAAAGCAGGTTTAAAAACACCTTGTTGCTTTAATGTTATTTACATCAATGAGTTAGTGTCAAACACATCGCCACCATCTTCAACACTGACATGACACTAAATGACAAACACAATTTACATAACGAATGAAACTGGCAACAGTCGCTTTCTTCAGAGTCCTAGACGTGTGCGAACATCCCTGTGCTCCCACGGATGGTGTAAAGGCGTCTTTCGTGGGTATAACGAGTGTTCGCTTTTCGAAAGTGCTTCACGCAGACAGTCGCCGCCGTCTGTCCAAACTAAATCCCACCACCACCTGTAAATGCTGATTGGTCAGTAAATCATTCGTATCGAGTCTAGCCAATGCTGGTCCATGTAGCATGTTAAGGGTAATAGATTACGGTTGCTGTCCAGGGTTGAAAGCGCTTCGTTGTACCGCTGTTCGAGCCGATCAGCGCAGGTCTAGCATGGTGACGGCGGCTTCTGTGATCGCAACATGGCTGCCGTTCTTGAAAATAGGGGGCAGGATGTCATCAAAAGATACAAACGGGATCACACATGCTAGGAAGTAGCTAAATTGGTGCTGAAGTTTAGAGAACACTGTTGCTAGGCAACTTAGAAATATGGACACCAACCAAAAACTGACTAAATGACTAGCTAACAATTTAGCAAGCTAGCAGATAGCCATTAAAGTCTTTTATAAAGACATGGTGATGGTGGAAACCAGACAAAAATATTCAGAATGTTAACATGTTCCTCAGACGTGTTGGTAAATTCCTGAGAAAAAACTCCCTACGATTAAAATGACATTGTAGTTTCACTTAGCATCAACTGCAAGCCAAACAACCTGCTCTACTGAGATTCATCAACTTTGATTGAGGTTAACACTTTGTAAAAGATTAACGGCTATGTGCTAGCTTGCTAAAGATACCGTGGCAGTGGAAAATTTACCTCAGATGTGTTGGTAAATTCCTAAGAAAAAACTCCCTATGACTAAAATCACAATGAAGTTTCACTTAGCATCAACCGCAAATCAAAATAACTGCCATACTGAAAACGTCAACACTGTATGACATCTCTTGATGCTATCTAATGATTGATGCTAATAATTTACCAAGCTAGCACACAGCCTTTTATAAAGTGACAGTGAAAATGAGACAAAATTATTGGGACCGTCAACATTTTCCTCAGCTGTGTTGAAAAAATACTAAGGAAAGACTCCGTACGAGTAATATTACACTGTAATCAATCGCTAAACCAAACTACCTGCTCGGTTAAGAGATGTCAATATTGTGCCACAACTCACAAACCAGATGCTAGCTAATGACCGATGCTAACAGTGTATCAAGCTAGCACACAGCCATTACGTCTTCTATAAAGATACAGTGACAGTGGAACTGAGACAGAACTATTGGGAACATCAACATTTACCTCCAAAATGCTAAGAAGACTCCATATGACTAAAATTACACTATAACTGCACTTAGCATTGACCGCTAACCAAACTACATGCTCTATTGAGAGATGCTGACACTGTCAACTCACAAACCAGATGCTAGCTAATTATTGAGGCTAGCAAGAATATAACAGTTTACGGACAAAGTAAAGATGATCAGCAATGGTCAAACTTATGCAGATGTGTTGGGAACGTCAACATTTACCTCAGATGTGTTGATAAAATGCTAAGAAAAGACTCCAAACAACTACTATTATGCTACAAAATACGCTTAGCATTGACTGCCAAACAAACTACCTGCCTTATTGAGAAACATCAACATTTAGGAAGCTAATGCAATAGCTGTTAAATCTTATAAATACACAGTTACTGTGGAAACAAGATAAAACCACTGGGAACGTCAACATTTCCCTCAGATTTGTTTGTAAAAAGCTAAGAAAATGTTCCATAAGCCTAAAATTACACTGAAATTAAACTTAGCATCAACCGCTAACCAAACTACCTGTGCTATCGAGAGCTGTCGACATTGTCACAATTCACAAAAGTGATTGACGTTAACATGTAACGGCTATGTGCTAGCTTGCTAAAGACACACAGACGGTAGAAACTACTGGGAACATCAACATTTACCTCAGATGTGTTGGTAAATTTATAAGACAAGACTTCATATGACTAAAATTACACTTAGCAACAAGCGCTAACCAAATACTTACGATGAAGAGCGGGGGTTCTTTGGGGTGAGGGTGAAAGCCTTTCTGTGTGCAGGTGGAGATCTCCTCCATGCCGTAGTCGGTTAGCCTGAAGTAGCCCGTCCTAAAACAAACAAACAAACAAACAAACAAATAAATAAACACACAATCTTTCACTTTAACCCAAAAGACATGTCTAAAATGTGCTTCTTTAGTAAGATTTGTCTCAGTGAGGTGCACCGACTCGTTGAATTTTGGCGAGCAGACGATGGCGATGGCTTCAGGCAACATCAGCTGGTAGGAGCAGTGAGTGTGAAGATCAACGCTGGAGAGGAAGGCAGTCTGAGTCGGGTGAGTCTGAAAATGAAGATAGAAAGATAAAAACATTAACGTTAGTGAGGATAATATAGGCCCTGGGTGTGTTGCGGTGTACACTCACGTGTATCCAGCCGAGTGTGATGAGGTTGTGCTGGTCCTGCACCAGAAACAGCTCCTCCTCGTTCTCCGTGTCGCAGTAATCAGGACCGCCGCACTGCTTCGGGACGATCACGTGCGTCACCGTGAACGCGTTCCTCGTCTGAAGCGGGCAAGAGGAACGTTACACGTTTTGCCAGAATGATAAAACTCTACGCTGTTATACAGAATTGGAACTTGAGCGGTACCAGTTTTCCGCAGAGGATCCCGCACGTCTCCACGGCGCGCATCGTGTTGCTGTTGGCCAGCTGCAGGAACTTGGAGCAGAGCTCGGCGGGGACAGTGACCTGCCGCAATCCGTCCACCGGCGTACCTGCAGCAGAGCGCAAAACACACACACACACACACACACACACACTTACAGACTGACACGGCAGCAGAATAAAACACTGGCATCCTCCATGTTTTTAACTATTATTAAATCTGACAGTTTATCTTCAAGGATTCTGTAAAAATTAGCTGATATTATAAATCAGTATTGACTTTTCAAACTTCCAATGCAGCAGTCGAGAAAAAAAGAAACATTAAGGTACTAAACTGCAAGCATAAATATGAAGGAAAAGCAGGAAGGAAGGATAGAAGAATGAAAACTTAAGGAAGAAAGAAAGAAAAGAATACGAAGGTTTGGACAAACTATGTAATATAAATGTACATTATATGCAAATGATGTGAAGTTTGATGAGCTGAAGGGGGTGAGTGTGATCAGTTTTGAGGGTTTGATGAGCTGAAGGGGGTGAGTGTGATCAGTTTTGAGGGTTTGATGAGCTGAAGGGGGTGAGTGTGATCAGTTTTGAGGGTTTGATGAGCTGAAGGGGGTGAGTGTGATCAGTTTTGAGGGTTTGATGAGCTGAAGGGGGTGAGTGTGATCAGTTTTGAGGGTTTGATGAGCTGAAGGGGGTGAGTGTGATCAGTTT
>JAKKZJ010000008.1:25974070-25984589 GCA_033441845.1 Pangasius mekongensis
TGAGGGTTTGATGAGCTGAAGGGGGTGAGTGTGATCAGATATGAAGGTTTGATGAGCTGAAGGGGTGAGTGTGATCAGTTTTGAGGGTTTGATGAGCTGAAGGGGGTGAGTGTGATCAATTTTGACAGTTTGATGAGCTGAAGGGGGTGAGTGTGATCAATTTTGACAGTTTGATGAGCTGAAGGGGGTGAGTGTGATCAGTTTTGAGGGTTTGATAAGCAGAACGAGGAGGCGAGTGTGATCTGATAAACGAGTCTCTTACTGTTGCCTGATTTGCTCAGTGAGCCTGGTTTGAGTGAGCGGTCAAACATAGGAGGAGGAGCAGGTGTGGGTGTGGCCGGTGCTGTGCTGTGATTGGTGGAGGGGTACGCCGGGCTCTGGGGTGGCGTAGGGGATGATGGGTAAGGCGGGGGCGGGCCCTGGATGCCAGGGATGAGCGGGGCGTGGTGGGGAGGGGAGACGGGAGCGCTGAACTCCTGCAGGACGCGCTGGCGCTCGCGCTCCAGCTCCTGGCGCCGGATCATCTCTTCAAACACGCTGAACTGCTGCTGCTCCTCCTGCCTCCTCTGCAGCTCCGCCACACGCCTCCTCTCCGCATCCAGCTCCTTCTGCCTCGCCAGCTCACGCTGCACTGCTGCCTCCTCCTCCCGCTAACACACACACACACACGCGCGCATAATGGGATTATAATGCAGTGTACACACACAGAGTAGAACTGTGCAATTCAACTGTGCAAGAACAGCACACACCAATAATTTAGATAAAGAAAGAAAGAAAGAATGTACTTAAGGAAGGAAGGGCAAAATGGTAGAAGAAAGGAAGAAAAACCTTATGGAAAGAAAGAAGGAAGGAACTAAAAAAGAAAAAAACTTCAGGAAGGAAGGGAAAAAGGAAGGAAAAAAGGATGGCTGGATGAAGGAAAGAAAGGAAGAAAGGAAGGAGAGGAAGGGAATAGAAAGAGATGAAGGAAAGAAAGACAAAAAAAGAAGAAAGAATGACAGAGTGTTTCAGGTGTGACTCACTTTTTTAGTGAGATACTCTGCGTACTCTTTCTCATATCTCCTCAGCAGACATTTCTTCAGTTCCTCGGCCTGAGGAAACGCCACCTCCTTCAGCTTCTGTGTGGACACACACACACACACACACACACACACACACACGTGCACACACACACACACACACACACACCACGACTCGTCATCAGGTGTAAAAAGCTCGTATCTTTATCCATGCGGTAAGATGAGACTGAAAGACGAATAAGAATAAGATGTTACCTTCAGAGTGTCCTTCTTCTCAGGGATGTTAGATAACTTGTACTCGGGATGTTTGGGGAGTTTCTCAATGAAGAGCCTGGAGGATTAAATCACACAGAGAGAGAGAGAGAGAGAGAGAGACAGAGAGAGAGACAGAGAGAGAGAGAGAGAGAGAGAGGAGTTTGGGTTTTCTGAGTTCAACATTTTTTGACCAAAAAAAAAAAAAAAGAACTGTTGCATTACAATTCATCAAGTCAGCATTTATAATAACAGTTTAAATGATGGAAGGAAGAAAGAAAAAGAAAGGAAAGAAAAAAGGATGGAAGCAAGAAATGATAAAATGAAGGAAGGAAAGAAAGAAAGGACAAAAAAGGAAGAAAGGAAGTACGGCAGAGAAAAGAAAAAGTATTGCAAGAGAGAAGGAAAGAAAACATTTTTCCAACAAGACTGTTCGAGCACCTTTATTTAAAAAAAATATCTAAATCTGTTGCGCTACAGTTAATAAATTCAGCAGCGCTTTATGACGATAGCGTGAAAATGAGAGACGACAGATGAGAGGAGCTCGTCGGAGTGAGGTCTTACGTGATGTATTTGTTGTAGAGGACGAAGGCGTGCTCCAGGTTGGCCTCCTCGGCGTAGACGTGCGCCATGCGGATCATCTCCATGCCCGAGCGAAAGTATCGGCGCGCCGGCACGGCCTCGTTCACCTCCACCGCGCTGCCCTTCTTGGTGAGAGCACGCACTCGCTCGTCCGGGCTTAAACTCACGTCAGCGTGATCCAACATGGCCGACACTCAGCACCTCAACTTCAGCTGCAGGAAAAAACACACAAACACACACACTGAGTAAACATGCACGTATCCACATTACGCAAATATTACACAGTCACACTGGACATCATGAAAACATTGCGAAAGGTGTGTGAATCAAACTCAAACAGGTTTTTTAATTTAAGATCTAAATGTAACGATACTTGTTGTGCATTAATAATGTTTCCAGCGATCGTGATACAATATTTCTGTCATATCACACACACTTCTACGTGTATATAAAGAAGTGTACAGAAGTGTATAGAAAGTGAGCGACAGTTCATGTTCACTTAAATTCAAATTCACTTGAACCCACAAACACAGAAGCGAAACTAATAACCACAGGTTCATCTTTTCCTGGCTTGCGTTACAATATTACAATAAAGTAAGTTACAACGAAAGCGAAAAGCAATACAGTTAATAAATCTTAATTAATTAATTAATAAATCTTACAGCTGCCTGAATGTTTTCTATCTGTTACTTATTATTCCAATTATTCTCTTTCTCTTTATTATTCTCATTATTCTTATTCTCGTTATCTACTAATTATTCTCATTGTTCTGGTCAGAAGGAGAAAGTAGAAGGACACACACACACACACACACACCACAAAATGCTGCTTTAAATGAATGTTAGCCAAAATAGGGAAGACTAGAAGACGTGTGTGTATACAAAAGGGAACGTTATCACACCATATCACAGCGGAATGACATCAGAGGCAGGGCAGCAGTCCAGCACGTGAACATGACACTGAATGTGGGCTGTTGTTAAGCATCAGGGCCGTTTCGCAAAACACGTTCCAGGAAGTCGGCAAAAGAAAATGTGACTCACACTGTGTGTGTGTGTGTGCATTCGTGTGTCCATCCTGTAAGACACCATCATCAAAATACACACACCACAACGGAGAGATTGGAAAGACACACTCCCGTAGATCACACTTTTCCACTCCGTGTTGTGCTGTTATAGGAAAATAATCAACGATGGCGTCGTGTGATGAAGCGCGTCGAGTGACAGTCACTGCGCCGAAGTCGATTATTTTCCTACAAGAGCACGTCAAGAAGTGTCCTTTTTCTCCTAAAGCACATTTATTTATTTATTTATTTATTTATTAAAGAACGCCACGTCATACTTTTTATTCGTTTCATGTTGTGGATTATTAAAGCCAGCGAAACAAGCTTTCATGTTACCATGAAACTGCAAACCTCCGCTGTCCTGATGATGTCTGAAAACTCTTACGAAGCACTGACACTGGAGACTCCTTCCACATCTCGTTTACACAAAACCTCAGCATATCACTTGTTAAATAAAACAATAACATAAAGTGCATTCCTAAAAGCCTGTGATTTGCAGCTGCATTACAGTCAGAGCTGCTGTTACAGAAAAGTAATCAACACCTTCTGACCAATCAGAAGCCAGAATTCAACACTGTAAGATGTTATTTATTTCATTAACATAAAAGACAGAAAAAGAGAGAAACTGTGAAACTAAGAAAAACTAATATACATTTCTAATCATATTATGTAAGAACTACAAGACTGCAAAACAAAATTATATATATATAAAAAAGAGAGAGCATATCTAGTTTGGAAGCTTTATAGCTGGCTGCATCCCAAATACCCACTTAAAGCCAGCGGATGTGCACTACATAGGGTGCAATATAACGGCTTTTACTGCCTATGTAGTGCACTTCAAGAAGCCATTTGGGATTGATCCAATTCCAGTGTTCGCTACCCTTTTAGGCTAATATAATTGATACCAGTGATGCTATGACTTGGCTGGTTTTTCTGAACAACCTCAAATCACCCAACTCTAACGATACAAATAATTAAAATCAAAATAAAAATGAAATAAAAGCGTCTAAAATAATAACGGGCGTTCGTTTAATGCTAGCCAGCTAGCAGGCTTTAAGCTAGCTAGCGCTGAAGCTAAGCTGGATATCTTAAAAAAAAAAAAAAGCCTTACCTTGAAAATCTCTCTACGTCCCACTTTTCGATAACTATATGAAATAATATAAAATGATAAAATGTTCCATGGTAAACACACATCTAAACAACTGGCGATGTTTCGCTAGCAAAAACTCATCACTTCCTCATCCTGCTCCATGTCATCCACCCACCAAATATGGCCGCGTACCAAATACAGATCTAGTGCACTACATAGGGTGCCTAATAAGCCGTTAATGTTGCGCCTAATGTAGTGACCCTATGTAGGTAGGAGCTGAACATTTAGAACTCAGCCCCAGTGTGGAGTGTAAATAAAGGCAAAGCTGAGCGCTGCAGCTTTACGCCGCCATCTTGTGGTTCAAATAAGATTTACTGACTACAAATTAAACTCGAGTTTATCTTGTTTTTTGAAGGGATATTATTAATTTAAGTGCGACAATCCAGTTTTAACTCTAATCCTTAGCTAGTAGTAATATTTAAAAAATATATATATATATATATATTTCATAGACTAGTTCGCATTTAATCCAAGGAATCCATTTTGAAGGATTTTATGTCAAGACACAGGATGATGCTCATTATTATTTTTTTCTCTTGGTTATGAGATAAAATTAGATAAGATAAGATGAAATATGACTTTAATCTTAAAATTTATCCATGATTTAATGACACATCATGACCAAAAATGATTAAGACAGAGAAATTCAGTGCACAGATCAGCATTACTCATTCAATGTAGTTCATTGTTAGTGTGTTCTTTAGTTACTATCTGAGGTTTATACTACATAAACCACACTGCTGTGGGATGTCCATAAAAGGATGTAGAGATTATATGACTTTTAGACACTCAGAATTCAAAATGTAAGCACTAACACGACATTATGAGATACCAGTGATCCTGACCCCTTCTGTTCTCCGGACCTGCCTGATCCATCCTGTTGCCTTACTTCTGGTTGGAGTTCTCATCGGTTGGAGATCGCCCACTGCTGCTGGGGGGTGGCCCACATGGACGGCCTGAAGATCATCGGGATTGCTGGGGATGGTGCCGCTTGGGGATGGCTTTGGACTGCAGCTCATATGGGCAGTGGTACTGTGATGGCACGGGACTGTGATTACTGTGGTGGCTTTGGGGCTGCGGTTGTCATGAGCAGTTTTGCACTCAGGTCTCCATCAGTGGACAGTGAACACGTTCAACAACACAGACTTCATGTGAAAACTGTAATGAATTTCCTGGTTACACAACTGCACCATTTGTCCATGTAGTACACAGTTACAGAAGGGATTGATTTATAATCGCACTATCCAGCGTCACCCAGATGAGGATGGGTTCCCTTTCGAGTCCGGTTCCTCTCAAGGTTTCTTCCTCGTGTCGTCTCATGGAGTTTTTCCCTCACCACCATCACCTCTGACTCGCTCATTAGGGATAAGATCGTACATTTACAATATATATCCTGAATGTATTTATTTCTCTAAAGCTGCTTTGTGACAATGTCCATTGTTAAAAGCGCTATACAAATAAAATTGAATTGAATTTTTTGTCCTAATTTGTCGTAATTATCTGTTTATAGTTGCATTTAATGTTGAGAAACAAGATAGTTCCTGTTCTACATTACAGCAGCTATAAACAGTCGTTCTCTATAATAGAAATATATAAATTATAATATATAATATAAGTTCAGTGCACAGATCAGCATTACTCATTCAATTTAGTTAATTTTTAGTGTGTTCTTTAGTTACTATCTGAGGTTTATACTACATCATAAGCACACTGCTGTGGGATGTCGATAAAAGGATGTAGAGATTACATGACTTTTAGACACTCGGCCTACAAAACGTAAACACTAACACAACATATTTTGTGTTCATTAAAACCTCGTTCACGTTATATTGTGAAACCTGTGTGTCGATGTAATATATGTCCATGATACAGATTTTTTAGCAGTCTATCAGTAATATGTCGATAAATGTCTTTAAATCTCGGTGTGTGTTCTCTGGGAAAGATTGAAATGTTCAGATATGCAAACTGTCTTCTGATCCTGCATGAGTTTAATGTCACTTTGTGCTAGAATTCCCACTAACTTCTTTCAAACTTTACTTCCTTTTGTATCACGCTACCCTCAAGTTAATAAATAATCAGGGATATGAGACATCATCATCACAGTTGTGTGATTGAGCCAAGTGGGCGGAGCTTCAAAGCTTATTCAAAGGTTCAGATAACGTGCTGGTCAGACAAGTGGACAGTTCTAACATTTATTTTTAAATTACTACATTATAAGAAAAGACATGTTATAGACACGATTTTTTCTAAAAGTGTGAAAAATTATTGACCAAAATCAGCACTGTGGTCAGTGTGTGTAATCCTGAACATAGAATTCTTTCATTTAAAAAAAACCAAAAGAAATTATATGAATGGTTTTTTTTTTTTATTTAGATTTTATCCAAAAGCAGTATCTTTAAGTGAAAAAGAAAAAAAAAAATCAGACCACAGACAGAAACATTTTCATATTTTCTTAGGATTTAAACAGTGGTTGTGTGAAGCCTTCGTTCATGTCCCGCTCTCGCGCACACAGTCAACAGAAAGTGCTAGAAAACCCTCATTGCAGGATCAGAGCACGCAGCGCGAGTTTCATCTCCAGCGTACATATAACACACACACACACACACACACACACACACACACACACACACACACACACAGTCACAGACACACACACATACATACAAAGGAATCTGATGTCAGATATATTTGAATTAAAAAAAAAAAAAAAAACATAACAAAAACTGAAACTTTACATATTTTTTTTTTGGCCACAAGTTCCACAGAAAATAGAATTACAGTTCAAAAGGACAATAAATTTCCCTTGAGTCCTGAATCAGTGGACTTTTATGTTCATATGGCTGTGTAAAGTCGACATTGTTCTGTTTACATTCAGTGTGATAAACTGAGCCGAGACCTCGAAATCTCTCTCTCTCACACTCACTCACTCACTCACTCACTCACTCACTCACTCACTCACTCACTCACTCACTCACTCACTCACTCACTCACACACACACACACACACACACACACACACACACACTCACACAGATGAGCTCCTCTATCATTACAAAAGAGCACAAAAATTTCACATTAAAGCAACTAAAATCTCTTAAAGTCTTAATCAGGGCTGCACCGAAACGATACTTTATGTGATAAATTACAATATCACAATTTCTAGTAGTGTTGTAAGTATTGTATCAGGTTCGAGTATCAGATTTTAAAAGCGCTAACCGTTCACTAAATCAGAATTCCAAATAATTAGCATGAATTCGTGACTTTAAAGTCAAATTAAAATGAATCTGTAGTGGTCACTAGAAGCCATTTTCTGTGTCTGCTTTAAAGCAGGACCGCACCGTACAGAGTTCTGTAGCATCCTGAGACTTTTTTTATCACCTCTCACACACTCTCACACACACACACACACACACACACACACCCACACACACACACACACACACACACACACACAATCATCAACCCAGTGCAACAGGGCAGAATATAATTTGCTAACCTCTCTACTTGTGCTTTCAACACACCTTACTTTTACAGCATTGCACAACCGGTGTGTTTGAAGCTGGCTTGGACCAAATAAAAAAAAAAAAAAAAAAATGGGTTCAAGGGCTGAGACGAGGCCTTTACCATTTTTTTTTCCCACAAAGCTTTATGAGGTGTTTATCACACATTGCCATGGCCCGGCCTGCCCAAAGCAGTTCACTTCATAAATAAGCCCTGAATTTTGTAAACTTTTATTTCTAACAACCAATCAGATTTCCCTGATCTCAGTTTAACAGACAGTTCTCTCTCTCTCTCTCTCTCTCTCTCTCTCAAAACCCTTCATGGACATAACTAACCCAGATATACGCATTTAATCAATCATCATATTAAATTAACTGACGGGCAAAAAAAAAAAAGAAATATTCACCTGACAGTGACACTAGCTCTAATACACAAAACCCTTGGAGATCAGATTGGTCTAAAACAGGAAATACCAAAGTAATCTTCAACCATGCTGAACTTAAACAAAACATAACAAAACAAAACCCAAACAACCATCAGGTCACAACAGAGACAGCCGCAGATTCGAGTGTTTAAAGTCCCGACTCTGTCCTGCAGGCTACAGCATCACGACGGCTCGTCTAACTCACTGCAACACAAAACCACAAGATGACGGAGTAAAGGTTAATCAGTGCACTTCAGCTTCAGCCCTCAGTTTCAGTCTCAGTCTGGACAGCCTGAGATTAAAAGACACGGAGACACAGACAGACACAAAACCCCTTTTCTCATCATCACCTGAGGCTCAGTCGTGCACTGATCCACTGATGAGTTCGGAGTCAGCGTTTTCGGCCCTGTTATTTCACTCGTTCAGTACATACAGAAATGAAAAGACGCTGCTATGTTTATAATGCTGAAAGAAAAATGTCCTTCTCTCTCCATCGCTACATAGTGGTAACCCACCCCTTAATCCCTGAGTCACAGTGGAAGATTCACCGTATAATCGCTGTGAGGTTTATTCACCCGGCGTAACCAAGTACATACGTAAGTAATTACATAAGGTAGTAAATAAGTAAGTGAATATGTACGCAAGTAGATATGTAGTTAAGCAAATAAGTAAGTATGCAAGTAAGTACATAATTAACTAAATAAGTATGTACGTACATACATAAGTGTGTTAGCAAATAAGCACGCAAGTACGTAATTATATAAGTAAATTATGTAAATAAGCAAATAAGTGCACAATGTAAATAAGTAAATAAGCATGTAAATATGTAATTGTGCAAGTAAGTAAATAAGTGAGTAGGTAAATATATATTTACTTACTTAAGGATGTAATTAAGTATGCGAGTAAGTAGGTAAACAACGTAAATAATTAAATATGCAACTCAGTAGGTAAGCACGTAGATAAGAAAGAGAAAGAAAGAAAGAACTAAAGAATAAAATGGAGGAAGAGAGAGTGTGAGAAAGTGACATTAAACGAAGGCAAGAATGAAAGGGGTGGAGCGCGAGTCTAAAGCAGAGCTGCTGATTGGTCGGCAGTCAGAGAGCTACGTAATAATAATAATAATAAGAAGAAGAAGAAGAAGAAGAAGATAAACTAAGGGATAAACTGGATAAACTGCTCCTTTAATACTCACGTGATGATCGAGTTTCTGATAGTCTGATGTTTTGGGTCTCCGCGTGTACCTCGCCTTCCTGCCCTCAAGCAGAAAAGCAAAGATCTGAAAGAAAGATGGAGATAGACAAAGATCAAATTTTATACTCGCAGAAAACCTGTAAAATCATTACAATACTAGCCAAAGCAGTCACATCACTAGGGTGTATGAATTAATGATGCTAGAAATAATTTACATTTCTGTGCTTTTTAGGGTTGTAATATAAACGTTAATTAGCGAAAGCTTTCGGCTGAAGTGGAATAAAGGAATTAGGATACGCTTTGAGCTTCATCACTCCACCCTGTCATTAATGCAGCAGCGTCAACGTCAAATTCAGACTTATTTCCACATCGGCGCGAATGAAACGAGGGCCTTGAGATTTTTATTTATTTATTTTTTTTTTTACATTTGTTTGATTATTCAATTATGAATCTAGGCTCTTTAGGTTTTGAAAATAGCAGCTGAAAGCGGACAGACCGCGAGAGCCACCTTGCGCTTGTTGTGATATCCGATGTACAGAACAGCCACCAGCAAGGCAGTGGAGACGAGGTAGGCGAAGAAGTGGCTGCTCTCCCCCTCCTGCGTGGGGGTAAACGCCTCCTTCTGCCCCCTGTTCCTCTCCAACTGAGAGACATCGTCAAGTTCACCTTCACCCTCGTCACCATCTTCATCCGTTTCAGTAATCTCCTCAAGACGTTCATCAACTGTCTCAGTCTCTCCCTCAGGTTTACCCTCCTCCTCTTCCTCAAGTTTACCTTCTTCCTCTTCCTCAGGCTTAACTTCTTCCTCTTCCGTAGGTTTAACTTCTTCCTCTTCCGTAGGTTTAACCTCTTCCTCTTCCGTAGGTTTAACCTCTTCCTCTTCCGTAGGTTTAACCTCTTCCTCTTCCGTAGGTTTAACCTCTTCCTTAGCTTTACCCTCTTCCTCTTCCTTAGGTTTTTCCCCTTCCTCTTCCTTAGGTTTTCCCTTTTCCTCTTCCTTAGGTTTTCCCTTTTCCTCTTCCGTAGGTTTTCCCTTTTCCTCTTCCGTAGGTTTAACCTCTTCCTCTTCCTTAGCTTTACCCTCTTCCTCTTCCTTAGGTTTTCCCCCTTCCTCTTCCTTAGGTTTTCCCCCTTCCTCTTCCTTAGGTTTTCCCCCTTCCTCTTCCTCTTCCTCAGGTTTTCCCTTTTCCTCTTCCTCAGGTTTTCCCTTTTCCTCTTCCGTAGGTTTTCCCTTTTCCTCTTCCGTAGGTTTTCCCTTTTCCTCTTCCTCAGGTTTTCCCTTTTCCTCTTCCTCAGGTTTTCCCTTTTCCTCTTCCGTAGGTTTTCCCTTTTCCTCTTCC
>JAKKZJ010000008.1:25992284-26004339 GCA_033441845.1 Pangasius mekongensis
TGGAAAACTAGCCTTATAGGAAACTAGCCACATTATTAGCCATATAGAAAACTAGCCTTATAGGAAACTAGCCACATCATTAGCCATATAGAAAACTAGTCTTATAGGAAACTAGCCACATTATTAGCTATATAGAAAACTAGCCTTATAGGAAACTAGCCACATTATTAGCTATATAGAAAACCAACCATACAGGAAACTACACATTAGGAAACTAGCCGTATAGAAAGCTAGCCACATTATTAGCCATATAGAAAACCAACCATACAGGAAACTACACATTAGGAAACTAGCCGTATAGAAAGCTAGCCACATTATTAGCCGTATAGAAAACTAGCCACATTATTAGCTACATAGAAAACTAGCCTTATATAAAACTAGCCACATTATTAGTCATATAGAAAACCAACCATACAGGAAACTACACATTAGGAAACTAGCCGTATAGAAAGCTAGCCACATTATTAGCCTTATAGAAAATTAGCCACATAGGAAACTGACTTTATACTACAATAGCCTTATAGGAAGCTAGTCACATTATTAGTTATATAGAAAACTAGCCACATAATTATTATTTCAAAAGTTTGTTTCTTTAACTCAGGCTTCTTTTTAAACTTTCCCAGCTCAGAAATTACCTCTGCCCCCTGGCATGTCAGATCTGTTTTTCTTTACTTTTTCCTTAAAAGGCAACTTACAGGTGTAGTTTTAACTGGAAGTGTGGGATTGGATGGAAGGAAGGGAAGGTCTGATCAGTGCTCATGTTGTTGAATTAAGTCACAGGCAGCAGGGGGCACTAAAGAAATTACAGACCGCTTCTTTAAGCAGAAACCTTAACCGCCGTTGCCTAAAGGGTCAGCCGAGTGTACAACGCATGTTTTCTCAAGCGGTGCTATGACTGCCTGAGTGACCCAGAGATGAGCTCAGAGCTGACAAAGAACCGTGATTTCAGCCTCACTTTATAGAAAACCTGAGATGACACTCACTGTTCATTCTCGTCACACAATACCTGAGATTCAACAGCTTCTAAAATCAACCCGCTGGGCCTTCACACCTTAAAAACGACTGTGTTTTATTCGCCGTGCTTCGTGACCTTTTCATGGGGCTCTTTTGTGTTAATATTAATGGTCACACCGGAGGAATGTACAGACAATGTGAAGCGCTCGAGGAGCATCAAAGCCCCAAAACCTGGCAAGAAACTCGGGATCAAAGAGAATCTGAGGAGCAGAAGCTGGGCTCAGAGCCGGGAGCCTCTAACGAGCAGAATTAACATGTATTAATTCCAACCTCACGTCAAGCAGGCAGATGTCACATCCAAGCTTGGAGCGTAACAAAGATATAGTGTGAATGATTAAGTTATTGGGCGAAGCATCATACTACAATGAGTGGTGTGTTATTATGACACGTATGATCTTTAACTTTCATTTTGATGAAGGAGACGGGTTGATCTCACAGGTCTTGTTACATAATCCAGCCTAATTGTGGGGTTTATTTACATCTATTCATTTATTCCTTCATCCAAAGTGGCTTGCAAATGATTAAAATACAAGTTTAATACTTTACAAGAGCAAGATGAGGCTAAGCAATTCCAAAGAGTGCAAAGAGAGGCCACAACAACACACACTTCTCTATGTTCAAGATATTTTTAAAAAAAGATTTAATATGAATCACCCACTCTTGTGCTATTCACAACTTTTCTGTCGATTTCATGACAACTCTGGGTTCAGCTCTTGTTTAAGAGCAATGTTTATGTTTCTCAGTGTGGCACAACTCACACTGCTGAAGTTTACACCTAGCACTCAATGCTAAGTCTAATTACACTCTAATTTTATTTGTTCGGAGCCTTTTATCAGTAATTTACCAACACATCTGAGGTAAATGTTGATGTTCTACATAGTTTTGTCTCATTTCCACGGTCACTACGCCTTCACGTTGCCATTATATACAAAACCTAACTGACACATGCTAGTTATAGCTAAATCATTTTTTTCACGTTTTTCACCTGATGTATGTGATTCTTCCATAAAGCTCGTATCACATGACAGTCCTGGCCTATACTGTTTAATGCCAAATCCAGCATGGCTGTTTAGAGATGTTATAGTTGACAAAAATTCACATTTTATATGCAGTTTAAGAAGAAAAATCCTTTGAGAGAACTTATTCAGCACTGCAGGCACAGTTGCGAAATTATGAAACTGCTAAATGCTTTAGTTTTGGTACAAAACCACTGGATTTAATTATAAAATCAGTGGAAAAAAAAATCAAGCAACTGTTTATCTCTAGTTGTTTATTCATAGTTAAGTGCATTCCATCAGAAGCATCAGTACCAATCCCCGGCCTTGGTGTTTGCCGTATCGGTGTATTTTGTTCTAGAAATGCTTTTGAAATGTAGGAGCTGTAACAAAACAAGTTTTATTCTTACATGTGATTTCTACATGATTCATTTTTCACATGACAGTCCTGTACTGCTTAATGCCAAATCCTGCATGAGACGATGTGAGATGATTTTTCTGACATCTAGCTGCCAAATGCTCATTTCTTCACAGTGTAAGAAGTAAAACCCATCGAGAGAACTGATTCAGCGCTGCAGGCTGAGATGTAAAATTAAAAAACTACTAAATGCTTTTTGACCAAACGGTCCTGAAAAATCAAGCAAATGTTAAGTTGTTTGTTACCAGTTAAGCGCATTGCTTAAAAAAACCCCGACTTGCCAGGTCGCAGTGTAATTCGTGCTGAGAAATGACGACGCTGCAACAAAACAGGGAATAATTTTTATTTTCATGAGATTTTTATATACTCCTAATTTCTTTTGACTTGTTAATTCCCGGGCTAGGTGTTTTTTTTCCGGGTCGGTGTATTTTGTTCTAGAAAAGCTTTTGAAATGTAGGAGCGCTAACAAAACAGTATAATTTCACAGATACATAATGCAGGCATCATGGGTTTCAGCGCCGCTGAGACTCTGAATCTGGTGACGTGAAGGAAGAAGCACAGAGTTAATGATGCTGAGTGCTCGCCCTAACTAGTGCTCTGTCGAAGAAAGAAAACAGGCCGAGGGAAAATAATCAGGGCCTAGGCCTCTCTCCAGCCTGGCCCTTCAACATATTAAAGTCACTCACATACACTTTCTACAGCGCTGTTTATGTGTGTGTGTGTGTGTGTGTTGTGGCGTACGGAGAATAGACCAGTGCTTCTCGGGCCTAGGCTTTCTCTGACAACTCATTAGCTTTAATTTGGCTGATGGATCTGGATGTGGAGCTCAGGGCGCTTGCAGACGCAGAGAGCCCCCGAAGGGGAGAGAGAGAGAGAGAGAGAGAGAGAGAGAGAGAGAGAGAGAGAGAGAGCAGCCTAGCCTGGGATGATGCAAGGCAGATTCCTGCCCTTCTTAATGACTGCCGAGCAAAAGAAAACACACGCCGTGTGTGTGTGTGTGTGTGTGTGTGTGTGTGTGTGTGTGTGTGTGTGTGTGTGTGTGTGTGACTGACAGGTGTGTACCTCACCCGAGGGCAGAGAGGGAAATGAGCACTCAGTAGGTGTCAGCCTGTCTATCTGTCTATTTCTCCCCCCACACCTCCCCCATCTCAGTCTCTCTCTCTCTCTCTCTCACACACACACACACACACACACACACACCTCCTAAATCTTATTGATACAACGACCGGGGCTAATTATGTACAGTCAGGAAAAGCTCGTATGAATGATATGGGTAAAATGTTTTAGGGATGATGGTGGAAAGATTGTGGATAAAGATTATTAACTTCCAGCACACACACACACACGTGCGCACGCACACACACTCCAAGATACATTAACAACACAGAAATCGTATACTGCATGGGCGTTTCCTAAATTTGAGTTCTTTTTCCTTTTTGTTTGCAATCTAAACTATTTATTTATTTTAACATATATGATTTCCTCCTGAATGATTCATTTATAAATAAATATGTCATTGAAAGAAAAAAGCCACGAATATAAAAAAATTCACTGGAAAAAAAAATCACATGAGAATTAATGACAACTGAAAACAGATAAAAGGAAAAGGAATGAATAACTGGGAAAAAATAAGACGTAAAAACAAACGAATCATGATAAAAATGATAAAATAAATGAAACTGCAAAAAAAAAAACCTCATGAAAATAAAGAATTGGGGGAAAATCACTTGTGTAAATAAATCAGTCATTGGGGGAAAATGTGAAACGTAAAATGTAAAGCATCTAAAGAAAAACATTTTTCATGTGAAACGTGCTTTTTGAATACATAGAAAAAATAGTTGGGATAAAAATCACACGAAAACAAATGAATAAATAGGAAAAAAATTTCACATTAGGGAAAATAATCCCATTCCAATGATTCATTTATTTTCAGATGTGACCTTTTCCCCCAATGATTCATTTATTGACAACAAATCCTGCGAAAATAAATGAATAATTGGAAAAGCATCGTATGAGAAGTATTGATTTTCAACATTTATCAACGTGTGTATTAAACGTGAAAAACGTGAAGTATCTAAAAACCGCATTCATTTTGCATGTGAAGGTGGTGTTCTACATCTGCCCCGCTCAGAGCGCTCGCTGTTCGGAGGAAACGATAGCGCCATCCTTGGCACCACCCGAGCCCACCACCTCCCTCATCTCCAAAGTCCCTTAAAAAGAAAAAACGAGGAACCCGAGGAACCCGAAACATCGTGGTGTTTTCCATTAATTGAAAATCCTAATGAGGTCCCCGGAGCTCCATGCGATTACCTCCATGTTTAATTACAGCCGAGGCAGAGCCACGAAGGAAAGACGCAGTAAAAAAAGAGAGAGAAGATGGAGAGAGAGAAGATGGAGAGAGAGAGAGAGAGACTCACTGACCTGCTTTTTCGCTTGTTGTTTTGGGACTCTACATTCCAGGAAGGAACAGATGTCTATTATTTTTTATTTGTGTTTACTTTTTGGCAGGAAATTTTGTTGCTTTGGCACAGCTGTTTATTTTCCAGTGAAGTTCAGACCATTAAAGATTTAAATCCTTCCAAATATCAAGAGATATATATATATATATATATATATATATATACATACATATAAACCACGGAAAAAATAACACGGCCGTGAACACTGACATATTTACAGGTGTGGATTTTAGACACGTCACGTTATGTTTCGCACATTTCTCACACACGGTGCATGTGTTTATTTCACACGTATGATTTTAATCTGAATTTAATTAGATTAATAATATCTTTTCACATGTAGTGCTGTGGTTTGGCTCACACCTGTCGGGTGGGGGGTTCGATTCCCGCATGTTCTCCCTGTGCTTCGGGGGTTTCCTCTGGGTGCTCCTGTTTCCTCCCCCAGTCGAAAGACATGCGCTGTAGGCTGACTGACATCTCTAAAAATTGTCTGTAGTGTGTGTGTGTGTGTGTGTGTATGTGTGTGTGTGTGTGTGTGTGTGTGTGTGAGAGATTGTGCCCTGCGATGGGTTGGCACCCCGTCCTCGGTGTCCCCTGAGATAGGCTCCAGGCGCCCCGCGACCCTCTGCAGGATAAGCAGTACAGAAGATGGATGGATGGATGTAGTGCTGTGATTATTTTTCATAATTCCTTTCTTTTTATGACTTTGATTTCTTTTCTTGAATTCATTCTCAAACGTAGTGCATGCGATTTGATTTGAATTTACAATTTAGTTATAATTTACATTCACATTCTTTTTTTTTTTTTGTTGTTCATTAACCGTAATTCATTAACCAATAATTTTTTTTCCCCAAGTAGCACACAAGTTCATTTTTCAGATTTTGATTTTTTATTTTTTTTTTTTAAACACGATTATAATTTAATCTTTCACCATATTATTCATGTGTTCATGTGAGCTCGCGTAACATTTCGGAGCTTAACAAGCTGAAATCCACCTTCACCTGGTTTTTAATGTATAGAAAATGTATTTATCTATTTTTTTTTTTTTTTAATTAAGCTTTATTTAACCAGGTAGACTCTTAAGAGAGTCCTGACCAAAAGGCCTCCACATCACACACACACACAATGAAATATACACTAAGTATATAGTATACACAATAGTAAGATATAGTTTAAACAACAAATATGTAGGAGTAGTACTAAGTATCACACATGATCACGTTATTCACGTAATCACATGTGAAAGCAACAGTACACGAAAATCCAAATCCACAAACACGGCCAAATCTTTCTGCCATGTTCCAGTCATCAACTTTCACAGCTTAAGAAGTTGATTTCATCTTAAAAATGTCCAAAAGTTGCAGGTTTTTTTCTTTCTTTTGGCTCTAAAAGTATATGATTCTTTTCAGTACTCTACCCTGACACTTCCTTTGAGCCTTCGTCCTTCAGGCTTTCACTCAGAAATCAATCATTTCTGCACTGTTATTAAAGACACATCGGCTTTTTGTTCATACGCTCCGAGGACTCGAGGCATACGGTATAAACTCACAGACATCGAGGTCACCGGAATCGACTTAAAAAAGTAAAACATGAGACGTAAACATGATCTTGTAGAAGATAAATGTCTGACGGTGTTGTGTTTGCGTGTGTTTGAGGTGGCTAGCAACGGAGTGACGGGCGATGGAGCTGTACAACGCGAAATCAATAAGCGGCACTCGAGCAAGGACGTCTCATTCAGCAAATAAAGTGGACGTCTTTCCTCTTGTCCTGGCTCTGCTATTACTTTACAGATTAAAAAGAGAAGAAAAGAAAAAAAAAAGATTATGTAAGGAATAAAACTTACATAATCAGGATGGTGGGATGATGTGGAGTTACCGTCACCACACAGAAGGTGATTATTTGCCTGTAACAGCGTGTCCTGAAATGTTTTATTCCTCTTATACCACAGCAATCTGCCATCAAGTACAACCTTATATTAAAGAATATTAATTATAGCAGTCTTTCCATCACCAGACTCTTAGCGCCGACACTAGAGACTCCTTCCATAGGTGTTAAATGAACATCTCCTGAAATATTGACGATTATGCACTTTTTCATCCGGTGTACAAGTCCCAGTGAACGAGCCGTTACTATAGAAACGATGACGTATTAGCATTAACATAAACCTGTCGGAGCTGCTGTTGTAGAAAATTAATTTGTTAGTCAACTTGTGAAGCCTTTAAATGAAAATTTCACGAGAATATTATAAGCAGACCGTCATACAAACTGCCTTGCGCAATGTCGCACACAGCCGTCGGCCAGTTCGAAATAAATAAATAAATAAATAAAAACGGGAAATGGAAAAGAAAAACCCAGCAGGCATCAATGTTCTAGAAACAATTTACAAGTTTTATTTATCAAGTTCACACACTTCAAAACTGGAGGGGTAGTCTCAAAAGCCTTCTAATAAACGGCCTGTACTAGGAATTAAACTTCAAAACTACCATTAATTACATGTACGCTTTTAAGGATTTTTTTTTTTTTTGTTCCTTCTTGTCTTATTAAAGAAGTTTTTAATACAAGTAATAACTTTATACAATGAGTTTTTGCTGGATAACTGTATCAAATAAGAAACCAGTTCCAAAGTAGACTTTACAAAAAAATACACTTTCATAGAGAGAGACACAGAAAAGCGGGTGATCAAATATTGACCAATAATATTCATTTACTTTTCGCTTATCAAAAAAGTTAACCTGACGTCTATGTGGCGAGGGGGGGGGGGGGAGGGAAAAAAAAAAAAAAGGTAAAAAAAGCAAATGTACAGCATTGTTTAAAGCGGAGAGATTGAATGAGAGAGAGAGAGAGAGAGAGGAAGCTGTTTCTGTAGGCTCAGTCGGCTGATTTGGTTACCAAGGAGAGCGGCTGCGTCTGGAACAGGGCATGATGGGAGTGCAGGGCGGCCTGGTGGAAAGGCGAGGGCGGGGACAAGAGGGAGGGGTGCAGGGAGGTGAAAGGGTTTGGTCGAGAGAGGAGAGGCGGGGTCGACTGACTGCCTGAGGAGCTGATGGCGAGCGAGATGCTGGGGTGAGAGGAGGAAGAGGAGGATGAGGAGGAGGAAGTGGAGGCAGAAGAGGAGGATGAGGATGATGAGGAAGGTTTGGATATCAGAGAGAAGTGAGGGTGATGGCGCTCGGGTTTGGTGGTGAGCGACAGAGGCTGGGCCTGCTCGGAGTGAGTGGGGGCGGGCGCAGCGGGTGACGCCAGGGCGGCAGAGGGCGTGGCCGGGGAGTCCAGCATGCTGCCGTGAGAGGACGCTGGGCTGTCAATCATCTTCTCCTGAGGGAGGTACTGCACACAAGGCTTCTTATTCCTCGCTGAGTAATCTGCAGGCAGGAGCAGAGAAACACCATTTAGTACACAGTACAGGATCATATATCATTATCATTATTATTATATATATATATATATATATTACATTATTACCGTATTTTCTGGACTATACGCTGCTTAGCAGTATGACACAAAGTATTTGCTGTGGTGTGAGTTTTAGTTATACCACAGCACCGGTGGATTCTGATTGGTCAGAAGGTGTTGATTAGTTTTCTATAACAGCAGCCCTGACAGTCGTGCAGCCGCAAATCACAGGTTTATATTAAAGCGCTCGTTCTAATACGCTATCGTTTCTATAGTAACGGCTCGTTCGCACGGCGGATGCTCCACATAAACGGATATAAGAACGTGTGTAATTGTAGACAATGGTGACGTTTCATATATATGGTGACATTTAGCATTTGTGGAAGGAGTCTCCAGTGTCGGTGCTTTGAAATGGTCAGGGAAAGTCTGCAATAGCGTATATGATGCCAGGAAATAACTTGTTTTGCTGACATTAAATGTAACTATAAAATGTACAATATGTTTTTTTTTTTTTTTTTTTAAATAGTTTCCCAATTCTGTGCTTTAAGAAGAACAAAGCACTTGTGCTGTTGGAAAATTATTTTCAGGGTAGTAAAAGTAACTCGACACCTTGTTGTTGATTATTTTCCTATAACAGCGCACCATGAAGTGTTTTATTCCTTGCGTAAGAGAAACAAAATCGTCATACAACAGCAAAATAAATAAATAAAATAAAATAAATAATCGCCATGTTTGTTACTGCTGCCTTAGCGGGCATTAGGATGATGTTTAAAAAATATTACAGTTAGGCTCGTGATGAAATTACACCGTATAATTCACAGCGCGGGCTATAGATTTGTCTTCTAGTCCGGAAAATACGGTACAACACGGACACGTTCCACATGACAGAAATCTGAGATGTGAAAGGAACAGATGAAGAGCTCTGAGGGACACGGAGTGAGTCTGTAGTGATTCTGCGAGTCGACTGATGAAAAGCCAGACTGACTCTGCTAAAAACACTGCCTCGACAACACGCTAACAACACGGAATGGAGATCGGTCAGTGCGCCAGTGCGTTCACCCGGCTTGATGGACGGACACGGAACAGAGATGGTGACGCTGCAGTCGCAGCTTGGACGGGACGGGATGCGGGTGGTGTTTATGATGGTGTGTACGGGGGTGTGGGGAGGGGGGAAGGGGGGTGATGGAGTGAGGGAGGCTGCTCCGTACCTGCCTGCGCTAGCACTGCACTTCATACGCTGCATGTCAGAGTGCAGGGAGGGGACAGCAGGTTAGTGTGGACAATGAGCTCTACTGATTATTAGAACTATGAGGATGTGTGATGTCACGTGGTTAGTGCAAAAACATGGAGTTAGTAGGAGGAGGAAATTCTTTAGTGCACTTCATGCCTTTAGTGGACACTGCATGAATTTCAGACTCTCAGGACTCGCCGTGCTGCTCGCGCTACACGTCTGTTTTGTGGATGTAACCGTGTGCACACTACACGTGTTATCATCATGTGACTTTGTCGAGCGACTGGCTGTGGTGGTTGTTTTTCGGCATCATCCTGCAGAACGATGTAAGAGAGGAATGTGGAGGGATGGTTGATTGGGGGGACGAACTAAGGGAAGAAAAGAACTAGAGGCATAGCGCAAAGGGGGGGAAAAAAAAAACGTTCCTAACAACTATTCTGGTACATGCAAAATAATTTCTTACGGAAAGTTATTACTCCTCTACATTTTGCCCTTGCCTTCCAGGGCTCATATAAACCGGATTCAGGGATCTGCTGCGCGTGTCAGTGGATGCACTTGATTTCCTCTTGTATTCCTCGTATTCGCTGTAGAGTGTCTTACATTACAAGAATTACAAACATGCTTGAAAATATATAAAAGAAATAGAGAAAATCATGGATCAAACGCTCACACTACACGAGAGGTTGTGACGAGGGGGTTGCGTGATGATTCGCGTGATCAGGGAAATCGGGGCTAAAACCGTGTAGCGTGCATTCAGCATTAAACCAGAGAACGCTGTGGAATCACTACCTACAGAAGCGCATGTAATAAAAGCTTTAAAGGGATATTTTCAACATAATCTCCATCTGCAGGATCTGTACTGCATGTGTGATCACTACGAATTTAGATGTTTCCCTGTACCGAGTAAACGATAAACCTGCTCCAAATTGCTAAAATCTGGCAACGATATTTTTATAGAAGATGTTCATGAATGCGGTACAATTCTTCCCTTCAGAGACTTTATCAGAAGAAGAAAAAAAAAAAAAAAAGCAAGGTTATGTGCTTCCATTATAATCAAGTTCTTGTCTTGCTACAGGGAAACATGCTGATATTCTTCTTGTAATTGCACAAGTGCTACACATGAACAGAGATCAGGTTTATTATTTAAAAAAAAAAAAAAAAAAAAAAAAAAAAAATCTTTTTAATAATCATACAAAATTATCTTTTAAGTACAGAATAAAGTCTATGTTGAAAAGCAGAAAAAATACTTTTGTGGTGTGTGTGTGTGCGCGCGCTGAAGTAAAGGAAACACACTCGATTCCTGAAAGAACGAACGAAACAAACCCCCCCCTCCCTCACCTTCTGCTGCTGAGTCGGCCTTGTTCTCTCTCTTCCTCTTCTTCCGCTTGCCCTGTAGAAATAGAGAGAAACACAAAAAGGGAAAAAAAAGAAAAAAGAAAAAAAAGAGAAAGACATGAAAACCATGTAACCACTAATGTCACTGGAGACAAAGTTACGTTAACGTACGAAGCGTTTTAATTACACGTTAAATATTTGCTCTGCCTTCAGAACATGCCTTCAGAGATCCTTTCGGTTGAGCCTAATTTAGTTTTTGTCCCATTAGTGTTGCCCGGTTCAGTGCTTTGGTGTGTTTAGAGCTGGAGGCGTCTCCAAATTGCATATTCATAGAATCTAGATTTCCAGATGGGGCTAAAATGTCAGAGTTTGGTGCAACTTGAACATCAAGTTTACTTTAAAAAAAAATAATAATAAAAATTCAATATCAGAAAATAATATAGTCTTCAAAACAGGGGACTTTAATGTGTGTGTGAAGTCTGGAACGTATTCGCAAGTACGTGCTTATTATACGTCGTTATACAGCAACGTTAAATGAATTTACATCATGAACGGCTTTCAGTTTATTCCATCATTTTGACGCGACTGTGGGATTTACAATGTTACGTTTTACGTCCCGTAAAAACACCAATGCATGGAATGTTACGATTAGAATAACGCAAGCTGGCGCAACAAAACAAGACGTCCAGCATAATAATACTTCATAGTCTGGAAAATCCCAGTATCGTTATTTAGCAATTTTAACAAGAGTGTGTGTGTGTGTGTGTGTGTGTGTGTGTGTATCTAGAGGTGTGTGTCTTACGTAGTTATCTCGTGCGGACCAGCCGGGGTAGAGCTGAGAGTGAAGCTGCCGCTCTTTCCTGGCCAGCTCATAGTATTTGGCCTGCTCTTCCCGAGACAGAGAGTGCCACTGCGAAGACATATTAATCAGTCAGCCATCACACACACACACACACACACTATTACACTCTCTCACACACACACACACACACACTATTACACTCACACACACTATTACACTACTCAAATTTATAATATATAAGATTCATTTTGCACGTCTGTCAACTTGACGTGATGATGTAGGAAGATGTGTTCTTTAAGACACGCTTTATTCTCACAAATGTATTATTTTAAATCTCTCTCTCTCTCACACACACACACACACACACACACACACACACACACACACACACACACACACACACACACA
>JAKKZJ010000008.1:26022299-26042318 GCA_033441845.1 Pangasius mekongensis
ACCAGTGAATGTGTGTCAGGAAATTCTACAGGTGAATGTCAGCGTGTGTGTGTGTGTGTGTGTGTGTGTGTGTGTGTGTGTGTGTGTGTGTGTGTAAGTCTGAGGTGTGGGCAAACAAATGAGATTAAATGACAGAGAGAGAGACTTTGACCCCGAATTAGTCTCACAGAGTGAGTATTCAGCTCTGGGGCCGAGAGGCTAATCACAACACACACACACACACACACACACACACACACACACACGGACAGAGAGAGAGAGAGAGAGAGAGAGAGAGAGAGAGAGAGAGAGTGTAAGAGTGAGAGAGACAGTAAGAGAGAGGTTTAGAAATAGAGAAAGGGACTGATAGGAAGAGGAGGACAGAGATCGAGAGAGAGAGAAACAGGGTGAAAGAGAGACAGAAAAACAAACAGAGAGAGGAACAAAGAAAGAGAGAGAGAGAGATTGATCGGAAGAGAAGGAAAAAGAGACAGTAAGAAAAGTGCAGAGACAGAGACAGACAGAGAGAGAAAGAGAGCGACAGACAGACAGAGAGGGGGAGAGAGAGAGAGACAGACAGAGAGACAGACAGAGAGGCAGAGAGAGAGCAATAGACAGACAGAGCAACAGACAGAGAGAGAGAGAGCGACAGACAGAGAGGGGGAGAGAGAGCGACAGAGAGAAAGAGAGCGACAGACAGAGAGAGAGCGACAGACAGAGAGAGAGCGACAGACAGACAGACAGAACGAGAGAGAGACAGACAGAACGAGAGAGAGAGAGACAGAACGAGAGAGAGAGAGACAGAACGAGAGAGAGAGAGACAGAATGAGAGAGACAGAGAGAGAGAGAGAGAGAGAGACAGACAGAGCGAGAGAGACAGACAGAGCGAGAGAGAGAGAGAGAGACAGAATGAGAGAGACAGAGAGAGAGAGAGAGCGAGCGACAGAGACGGACAGAGCGAGAGAGAGAGAGACAGACAGAGAGAGAGAGAGAGCGAGAGACTGGATGCTAACAGGAGTTTAAGAGAGAGTTTTATGAAGCTGAAGCTCGTATGCGTAATGCCACAGTCAGCCTGTTCACGGAAAATCCATAAAGCAGCAAATATACAACTTACCCACCTGCTGAGCTCTCACACACACACACACACACACACACACACACACACACACACACACACTTTTCAGTAACTGTGTGAGAGCATTCACTCACTCACTCTTACTGAAAAGCTACTCTATAAGATAGACCCTTACTTGATTAACATCTCACTCAACACTGCCTATTTCTGAAGGTAAAGATAAAGTATTGGCACCCTTGACCTTCGCTGCAGGATAATAAACACTGATGTTCTCAGTAGGATCCTGGTGAAACAGACAAGTAGACAGACACACATACAAAAAAGCAACACACTTAACACTGTGCACTGATGATACGCTGCTCAACATGTTTGCAATAATAAGTGTGTGTTTGTGTGTGTGCGTGCGCGTGTGGTGCTCAAGTCCCCAGCTTCAGCAACAGTGCAAAATTTTGTGTGCGCGCGTGTGTGTGTCTCAGCTGCTGCTCTGGGGCCTTTGTCCTGCCACACATTACAGTCTGAGCCACTCAAAGAGCCCATTCAGCGCCAGATTTCCTCCTGCCAACACACACACACACACACACACACACAGTCTTCTACTCTCAATAGCACAACTTCTCTCACACACACACACACACACACACACACTCTCTCTCCATGTTCGCTAAAACAACACACACCTTCAGTTCTGTTCTAAAGACCGTCCAAATCAAACTGAAGCTAACGGTGGAGTCACGTGCGCGCCGGTTTGTGATGACAGCTGGTGTAACACAGAAGCTCGACATGCCAGAGACGTCCGGACCTATTACACAGGTCATCAGTGACGAGTGTGTGTGTGTGTGTGTGTGTGTGTGTGTGTGTGTGTGTGTGTGTGTGTGTGAGAGAGAGAGAAAGAGACTGTGTTCTGTAGCACTGGTTTAAAGCAGCTCCATCGCACAGGGTGTGCAGCTGAATTTCAGTGTCCCGTCACGTGATTGGACGCTTGACTCCATCTCTAATCCGACTGGACGGCTCGGCTTGTGCGGAGGTGACATGGAGGATGTCGTGAGGTTAAACAGAGGTTAGTCCTACGCTCTCTTCCTCGCAACATGGAGAATAACGAGGGACGCGACGGAGGACAGAGCTGATGGTGCAGATGCTCAGAGCTGTATTATTATTATTATTATTATTATTATTATTATTATAATAAATGTCTAATCGCTCACATCTGGAGCTGCGTGGACAGGACGGAGCGGGCGGGGCAAAAGATGACAGCGAGCGATTGAGAAGTGAATAAATTAAAAGAGAGAAAGAGCTAGATGGAGAGTAGGAATAGCACTGAGAGCACTGAATACAACAAATTAAAAACTTAGGATCGTGCGCATATCCATGATTCTCCCCCCAAACTGCTCGTTCCACTCCCCTGATATTTTCCTCACTCACACACACACACACACACCTCTCTGTATTCTGGAGAGCCTCAAAGCGTTAATATCACAGAACCCGTGCGGCTCTTCATGTCCGGGTGTGTAAACAGGCTAATCCTAATGTTTCGTCAGGAGAGAAAAGTCGAGCGCAAATCTTAGTAACACATGCTGCAGAGAGAAACCGGCATCAGAGCTGCTCGACGGCAAGCTAGCTAGCTTACGCAGCATGGCGAGCAGGATCCTGTACACGGCTGCGCGCCGATTTACTGTGTGTAGTGAAGTGTATTAGTGCGGTATGAATGAAAAGAAATCTTCTTAACACAATAACTCGAGGACATGCGTGAGGAAATGAGTACGCCTCGGCCTGCCTTTAGCTCTCGCACACCCAGCTCTGATCTCCAGCATGCCTTCTGTGAGGGAATTCTATCTCCCTCACACACGCGGCATGAAGCGCCAACAGTCAGCAGACTGTCAGACAAGTGCAGCGGCGCTTTAAATCTGCACGCCGCTGGAGTAGTGTGTGCATAATGCCCGTCCTTGTTTCTTGTATGCATGCCAGTGGTTAGGACTGCAAACCGCTTGCTCTGTGTAATCACCCGTGCGGTTGTGCTGTTCTTTTAAACACCCCCCACCCCACCCCACCCCACCCCACCCCACACACACATACACTCATACACACACGCGTGCGGACTCCGTGACCGTCTCTGTGTGTCTCGCGGGCTGCTCTTGGCGACTGACTCGCTGTTATCGGTGCTGTCGCCTTTACTTCAGGCCACTTCTTTCTATCTGCTATCTTGCAGCACCTAAAAGCAGCTTCCTATCACAGCTAAATCTCTCAGACTCTGTCCCCTTCACTCACTCACTCACTCACTCACTCTCACACACACACACACACACACACACACACACACACACACTTTCTGCTAAGCTTTAACTGAAACCATCTGGTTGGAATACCAGACTGATGAAGCTCTGTTTAGGAGGTGCACCCCTCCTCTCTCTCTCTCCCTCTCTCTCTCTCTCACTCACCCTCCCTCCCCCATTCGGAACAATCCGGTTTTATTAGCCTGGAGTCTAGCACTTAGTGCCCTGGTTTTTAAGAGCCTAGATGCCTCTACACGTGAAATAAAACCCCGGACTCGGAGCGAGGGGCCACACGTCATCCCCTGAGGCCCTCGCTGCAGCTGAGGTGGAGGAGGTGGAGAAGGAGGAGACGTTTTTGGGGGGACAGGGGGGTGGTGGTGGTGAGGGAAACACAGTGTGCGCTATCAATCAGGCCTGAGAGGTCTTATCGGCCCCGGAGAGGAGGAGATGGATCGCCCCCCTGGCCCTCCTGCTCCCTGGGGGGCAAACCTGGGCGTCTGGGGCTGACGGGCGCTGATATGTGCGAGAGCGGAGGCGGAGTGGACACATGATCCGTGCCAAAACACACACACACATCCCTATAGGCTTATATAGGACATGCACGCTGGGCCAGTTGGTGTCCGTGTCCCGTATACATTAAGAATGCGGACACACTTACAGCGATCGTTATTTGGGATGATGCGGGCAGCTGCGAGATGCCAAACCTTTCCCATTACGCATCACGAGAAACAACATGAACAAACCCTTTACAAACTTTTCATGTCCCCCCCCCCCCCCCCCAAATGCCTCGACAGTTCCACACACACACACACAACAATCCTAGAGCACCCGCAACAATTTGCACTTCTCATGCTAATGGCATCTCCGCCGCAAAATTAGCTTTTGTGCCTCGGGCCTTTATTGTGTTTGAGGCTTTAATTGTTGAGCTAACACTGATTCCAGTCAACTTGTACTAATTGCGTTGGGGCTAAGCTAACACTGGAATTGCTCTGCACTGTTAAATGGTGCTCTGGGCAAGAGCAGTAAGTATGCACGCCCTTAAACGGCAATCAGGGTAATTGTAAAGGGGCGGGGGGGCAGATGGGGCACAAATATGGAATTGACTTACAGTAGCGAGTTTAGCTATTACATTCAGGTTACATCCGACACTCTGTATCAGAAAGTGATGTGTCAGAGGAGAAGGAGAAGGAGGAGGAGAAGAAAAAAAAAAAAAACAAAAACAAAAAACACACACACACTGTCGTTAGAGACTCATATCCTCCCAGAAGAGGAGTCCTAAAAGCGAGCAGGGTTTCTATCGCCAACCAAAACACCCGCCTCGGATTAATAAATTGATGAGCAAATAAATTTATACACGTACTCTTCAAAGGACGTGACAGGACGACGGGAGTCGCTGGTGAGAGAGAGAGAGAGAGAGGGCGAATCCCTCCTGAAGGGCCGTGCTCTTGAAAAGCCGCGTAGGACTATAAACGGAATATCTAATGGCAGAGCGAGACGGGAGAGATAAAGAAGGCTGCAGTGTTTTTCTGGGGCAAAATGAAACAGTTAAAAAAAAAAAAAAAAAAAAAAAAAAAAAAAAAAAAAAAAAAAAAAAAAAAAAAAAAAAAAAAAAAAAAAAAAAACACATTTCCTCACACTGTCCTCATGCACTTTGGGGGGAGAAAAAAAAAAATTAGCAAAACCAAAAGGACTGAAGGAAAAGATCCAGCTTCAGTAGCGGGCAACATGATGATACACTGGTGTACAGGTGTGTTTGGAGCAACAAAAAGAAAAAAAAAAAGAAGCAGAAGCAGATTGGGAGACGGTTCTATATTTGGCCCGTCAGTGCTTAAATTTGGCACTAAGCATCTGATGTCCAGCAGAGCAAGAACTCTGAAGGAGCAGGAGAACGACTCGGGGATTTCGCCCTTCCTCCCGCCCTGCTGAGTTCGGCGACGCTGCAGACTAAACACGGCGCCCAACGTTTCCACCGAGCCGCGTTTGTTTGCAAGTGTGGGCGCCAGCGCACTGAAGCTGCAGTTACACACGTTTACGCGATTGTGAAATGGCCGCTCGTCGAGAGGACGCAGGGACAGAGATGAGCCGAGGTGACCGACCAACGCTAAACTCATTTCTGTTGATGTAAATAAGACGACAAGTTGCATTCCTTCTTCGCTAGTGCTACAGTAACATTAACCACGGGGGGGGGCGGATTTCTCAAATCTGATTGGCCGAAGGGTGTTGATTCACTTTATACCGTATAATACCTTAATACCAGTTAAGGACAAATGGAAGGAGTCTCCAGTGTCAGCACTATGTAACAGTAAGCAAGTTTTCAGAAACTGTTTATACGCGACAGCACGAACTAACGTACTTCCAGGAACACTGGATGTAACACTAAATGGATAAAAAAAAGTATGATGTGTTGATTTTTTTCAACTGTACTCGTTGGCAAAATGACGTGGTGTAAGAGGAAAGAAACGCTTTGAGACGTGCCGCTGTGGGAAAATAATCAGCACCAGCGTGTAACGATGACGCCGCATCATCACACCACCACAGGGTTGATTACTTTCCTTTAACAGCACACCTAGAAGTGTTTCATTTCTCACACTCTTCCATAAACTGGACTTGTGTAAGCACACACGCTCCATCTCTTACTCTCCAAACCAAATCTTTCATTTTTAACACACCTGCATCTCTCTACGCCTGACAACCTTATAATTAGGGTAAAGTCAACAACATACACAAAGTTAAGCCTGTGTGAATAAAAGACTGGGGATAGTGAACGAGTGAATCACTCTGGGCGGGTCTTGGAATGTTGCATCGCTTCCACATCTTAAATCTTGTCGCTAAAGAGAAAAAAAACTGCCAAAGATCCCATTATGATAATAACGAGCTTGAAGAAAAAAAAAAAAAAAAAAACCTGACAGGCTTCATTTCCGAGCTATTTGACTCCAAACACTGGTGAAAAATGATTAAATGGTTCAAGCTAATACTGCCTTTAAAAAAAAAAAAAAAAAACACAACGAATGGAATGCTTTACACAAAACTTTAACCTGAATCAGTCCAGTTTGTCCATCGCTACAGCTTAGAGACGGAGGACAAACTCGTCGACTGAAACCTGAACAAGATGGACGACGGGAGCTTTATGGAGGAGCTGAAATTCGCCCTGCCGTATTTGACCCGCTGTACATTTGCGCTCGTGAAAAAAGTCGTCCCGCGGTCGTGTTTGCACGCCTGCGTGCACGCGCAGACGCCGTCGTGCTCTTTACAGTGTCTCGCGGTGAGGCGCTCTGAAGCTCTGAAGCGACTCGTGGGCCGGCGAGAGCAGAGGATACGGGAGAATAATGGCCTTTTTCTTTTAACGCCTCAATATTTACATTCCTGCTCAGACTCCCACAGGTATTCCAAACTCTGATACACCGCAGCTTTTCAGATTTGTTTTTCTCTCCCTCTCTCTTTTATTAAATATGCTGCTCAAGTCTGAAAACATCTCTCCAAGCTTTAAAAAAAATTAAATAAATTTTTTTTTTAAAAACGGGTTTGCGAGGGCGCAGATAAGACGTGAAGCTCTTCATGTTTCCCGGAAAACACGTCGCGTCAACGTAGGGGATATTTTTATTGCGCCTACTGCGCATGAAATTGCGCTTGACCTCTGCGTCGGCTTTTTAAACACGAGCGGAAACCAAGAATCTGTAGAAAAGACGTTAACTTTTATCGTGATTACAATAGTACAGATACATAAACACGCAGTCGCTTGTCAAAACAGATACGGTGATGTTTACTATGTACTTCTGCATATCTACCTTCGGATTCATTCGATTCGTGTTAAAAATGCAGGTGGTGGCATGGAAACAGTAACGCTGGATTGACAGTAACACAAAAAATAAATAAATAAATAAATGTTGTTCGGGTGCATTTCATATCTTCTTCTCAGAAAGCAGCACCTCGTCACAGTTAGTTGGGATATTGGACGCAACATGGCGGGCGTCTAACCTGTCTACCGCTGTTGCTGGCGGCCATGTTGGTTTAATTCATTACCTGCTCCAAGCCCCTCCTCTTCCTTTCCTTGGTACGATGCGAACCACAAATGAGGATTTCTCAGAATGTTTCCCGCGATACACGCTCACATACACTCATGTTTGATTCAGATTTGGTTGCTGAGATTTGTGCTGCTTATAAATGCACCTTAAAAAAAAAAAAAAAGCCCAGCTGAACTCAGACACGAGGCTTTAAAATAAATAAATAAATTTTAAAAAAATCTCTGGCTGTCAAGAATGATCTGTGAGAACAGCATGAGCACTTACTTGCATTCCAGACGAGGTGGGGAAAAAGAAGCAGCACGGACTAAACGCTTATCCTCCTGGCAAACAGGATGTGTATTTGTGCGTTTGTTTCAAAACTCGGCAGTCTGCGTTTGAGGAGGTGGGGGCGGATAATTGAGATGGGGACAGACGCAGGGCCTCCTCCGGTCTGCTTGTAAAGGTCCTGGTGGGAGTTTGACAGCTGCGTCTGTGTCGGCGTGCGAGGGCCTCGGCTTAAGACTGGTGTGTAAATATGTAAAGAATGCCGGCCACTCGAGTGGCTGAGTTACGGCTCAGACGGAAAAGGTGTTGATTGACAGGCTAAGCTCGTCCGCCTCGCACACAGGTGCACATCCCCCCCCCCGACTTACACCTTGGGCTCAATCTGATCAGTTAACACACACACAAGTCTTGGCACTTACTCAATTTGATGATCTGACTACTTGCTGCAAATGCGACGGCTCGAGCAAGGCAAACATTAACACGTTTATATGTAAATGTATTTAACAATAAAAAGGTGAGGCGTATCTGTCTGTAATGTTAAAAAGGACTTTCTAATCTTTCTAATCGGCGAAAAAAGAAACGGGCGGCTTCCTCACCCGAAATGACACGTAGTGTCTGATCGAATTTCACAAACGTGTATAACAGCTATGCAAAACAGCACCGAGATAAAAACCTATAAAACCCTTTTGCCAAAAAAAAAAAAAAAAAAAAAAGTAAAGCTAAACTTAATTTCGAGTACGCAAATGCACGCGGTATTAGCGGAGTATGGAAACGAAGAGCGGAGAGAATGAAGAGGGAGAAGAGAAGAAGAGGTGCTCATAGAGATTACAAAAAAAAAAAAAAAAGCCTTGTATATGCTAAGAAACAAAAGAGGGTCTCCGCAAAGGTATGCATCGAGTGCGTAAGGAGAGGCCATTACGCTAATGAGGGCCTACGGAGCGGCGCAATGAAGCCATCAAGCGCCCCCTCTGAATAACAATGCTGGCCTAACGCCTCGGTAATTGAATGGAGAGGAATGGGAGAGGGAAGGAGGGGGAAAGAGAGAGAGAGAGACGGATCGAGGGGAGCTAAGGAAAAAAAAAAAAAACAGGAGGAGTTTGGCGAAGAGAAGAAGGGGGGGGGGGGGGGGGTTTGTGCTACTTTTCAGTCAAATGCTTGGCTGCTTCCAATCAAAACGCATTTGGGATTCAGGGCAAGGAGAGGGATTTGTGGGTTTGGAATAAATAGTGGCGTAACCCAGAGATTTAGAAGAAATGGTTTGCAGTTTACGTTAAAAAAAAAAAGAAAAAAAGAAAGAAAGAAAGAAAGCTTCACTTTTGCAGAGGCCTAAACTTTTCTTTCCCCTGACATGAATGCCCACGGAGTTCTTTTGCGAGCGACGCTGAAAGAAGCCAGTGCACGAGCTAAAAAAGGGCCGGTCAACTTTCCCAGAACAGGACGCTAAACTCGAACAAATGAGGCATCTGAGGTTTCACAAACATCCAGAACCTGACGCCTTGCACAAGACAGAAACAGCCAAACACACACACACACACACACACACGGACGGACGGACAGAACGTTGGCACCAGAAAAAAATCTGAAGCTCGGCTTTTTTTCACCCAATTGGCCACCATTTCAGCACCAAAAAAAAAAAAAAAAAACCTGAAGGATTTAATAGAATAGAAGTTGTGGCCGGGGCTAATGTCAATATTTGTCACTTACGTATATGGCTACACATCACACCCCACACACACACACACACACACACACACACACACACACACACACACACACACACACAGTCGCCATTTTTAAAAACATTTCACAAGATGAGAGACTCCACCTTGAACCCCAAGTTTCTGGACACGCTCGTGTTTCTAGTTGCGTAGTGGAAATTCACCTTTCGGTCTAGCGCATGCCTCTAATTTAATTTTCGTTTGGGGGAAAAACAAGCAAACTCGGGACTCTTAATTGCTGGCAAACGTCAGGCAGCTCTGAATCGCAGTGCGCGCGGTATGGTGTTCGCTCCATCCCCCAAGCATTTCACACACTAACACGAGGGTGACAGCCAAGCAAAAGACACACTGAGACAAAGACTGGCACCAGCACAGCGAGGACAGTGACAGCATCCTGTCACTAAATCACTCCGGATATAAAACATGAAGTCATAACGCTCTCTCTCTCTCTCTCTCTCTCACTCACACACACACACACACACACACACACACACACACAGGCCTGCGGATACCACAGGCACTAAGTAAATAAGTTTACATGGGTTTTTTGTTAGTTTGTTAGTTTGTCTGCTTGCACCTGAAGAAGTGCGTTAATCAGAAGACGACTTGAGCCCTATTCGGACGGGATTAGTTACACATGCGGAGGTGAAGTGATCTAATTATTAGCGGAGTGTCTCCAGGACGTTAGTCACGTCAGTACGTTTTTTTTCAAACAAACTGCTAAAGCATGGGTCTGGAAAGATTACGCCATGTTTTACTTTCTATAAAGAAATAACCCCAGGATATATATAATATATATATATACACACACACACACACACACACACATTGTCTGAACTGATATGTTAGTACAGATTGTGTTATAAATCCTGTGGGAAAAGAGGTTTAGTGCTTCTGCTTCAGTATAAAGACACTCTTGCTGTGTTCCATCATCTCCAAAACTAAAACGAAACCAACTTTTAAAAAGGCAGAACAAAATATATACACTGTTTAAAAGGTCGCGTCGGAGAAGTGACGCGTCGGAGAAGTGACGTCCCCAGGGGTTTTCAGGCACCTTATTGAGTTTGTAGCACATGTACCGTTTACATATGTTATGATCATGTGACCTACTAACCAATAATTTATTCGGCCACGCCCCCATAACGACCAATCACACACACGGTGAGTGGAGGATCTAGGGATTTAGGGATCGGACATGGTTACAGACGTCAACTGTATGCTCGGGATGCCCTCTAAAGCGCTTTATAAACGGATTTCGAATGAGTGTGTGCACGCGGAAGCCAGAGCAAGCGATGATTAAATGCTGATTATGGACAAATATGGCCGGCTGCGTTGTGCCACATCGTAAAAAAAAAAAAAAAAAAAAAGTCAAACTCTGTGCTCACGGCTGTGCTTTATATTCCATATGAAGTTCAGAGGAGTGCGCTGGGAGAACCAAAAAAAACACAAATAAAAATAAAACATGAGCACTGCTGTAACACGGCAGCACGGGCCATTAGAAATGTGTGCAGCGGGCTCATTAAAACTGCAAGGTGATGACATGACCGGTGTTGAACAGAGAGTGTGTGTGTGTGTGTGAGAGAGAGAGAGAGAGAGAGAGAGAGAGAGAGAGAGAGAGAGAGAGAGAGGTACTCACGGTCCTGGCGGTGGGAGACAGAGCCCCGCTGGGTAAATACGGGCTGGCCAGATCCGGGAGCATGAGGAACGGGTAACCCGGGTAGTGAGGGCTCTTAAACAGGCCTCCTCCATCTTGTTGTCTCCTCAGAGCTTTGTAAGAGGGAAATGAAGACGGGGTGGGGGGGAAGAATTAGAGCCAAATGGCGGCAGGGGAAAAAAAAAAAAAAAATGTTCACAGAGCCCCTAAAGAAAATAACGCCAATCTTACCTTCGTTAAAACACTCTCGGGCTTTTTCGTAACTTTCGGCGTCGGAACGAGGTTGAGGGCGTCTCTCTGTCGGCTGGAAAAGATAGCAGACACTTCCATCACACCTACACGTACACGTCCACGTCCACCTACACGTTCACTAGCTAATCTAATAGCGCGGACCTGTTAATGAAATCCGTAAACAGGAGCGACTGGGGGTCACCATGGCAACGTGGGACCTCGCACACTAGCGCACTAAGCAGTACGTCAGATTAGTGCGCACGTTTTCTGAGGGTCATTCTGACACAATGTTAACTCTTTGGTTAGTTGTTTTTTTTTTTTAAGGTGTGTGTGTGGTTTTAATTTCCTAAAGTCTCAGACTGACCTCTGAATCCGACGAGCTGCTGTTGTTCTCCGACTCGTTCACCAGCGACGACTTCACGTCGTCCAGGTCCCGCTCGGCGGACACGCTCTCCGCCGTCTTATCCTCCTGCTCGCCCTCGTCCTTAAACGAGATCATCTCGTCGTTCGCCCCGAGCTCGTCTCCTCCGCCTCCGTTCAGCTGCGGCATGGTGGCTCTGGATGTGTGTGTGTATATATATATATATATTTATATATATGTGTGTGTTTTTAGGCGCTAAAATCCAAAAAAAAGTGCGGTTTCAGGAACTGTAGCTTGCTGTGTTAAAAACAACCGAAGTGTTAGCTCAGTTCTCGCGGAGCATTGAGGAAAAAAAAAAAGATTTAAAAAAACATACAAAAACAACCCCACAACCCTATTTCAGTAGTAATCCTCAGAAGCGAAATCCAGCTTGTCCATGACTACGTTGTGAAATCCAGCTCCTTGGAAACACTTTTAAAAAAAATAACAGCCTCGAAAGTGTTGCAAGAGTCGGGTAAAACTTCTTGGCTGTGATGGAGGAGTCGAATGAGTGAGTGAGTCGAATGAGGGAGTCGACTCAGTGAAGCCTCGTTCTTCTTTGAGAACAAAAGCGCCACAAAAAAACACACAAACGAGTCCACAAAACTTCGAAAGCGGTTGAAATTCGCTTCCTACAATCCAAACTCGACTTTCGAGTGCAACAAGTCGACACTTTCTAAGCCGTTTTTCCTCCACTTCCCGACTCTGTATGTAGCCTCACTCGGCTTCCACAAGGAACCTGGAGATTAGCTTAGCTGCAAAAAAAAAAAAAAAAAAAAAAAAGTTTCAACGGTCACGTCGCGTTCTCTTGCACGAGACTCTCTTTTTTTAAAAAAAACCCAAAATGTGTGCGAGCGACGAAAAAATGGCTTCTTTTTTAAAAAAAAAAAATAAAACAAATATCACCAGTTCGTTTTTTGTTGTTTTTTTTTTTAATCCCTTCCGCAGGCACGACGCGGTGTCTCGGCTGTGTTTTAAAAAGAAAAAGAGAAGAAAGAAAAGAAAAGGAAAGAAGCCTGATTTGTTGTTTTTTTTTTTTTTTTTTTTTCCCTGTAAGACAGGAGAGTGATCTGTCCGCTCGCGTGCACGCTGAGCTGCTGGTCGGGGCAGTGCGCGCGCCGCGCAGTGCGTTTAGAAACGCGGAGCAGAGGAGGAGTCGGCGCTGAAAAACGACACGAGCGTTCGATTCGCGCGCGGCAAGGAATCAATTGAGGAGTCGTTTGAATCGAATCGATTCGCGCGCGCTCCCAACAACTCATTTCCATAACTGTTGTACTGTTTTTTTTTTTTTGTTTGTTTGTTTTTTTACAACACTTTTTTTAAAGACACTTTATCGCAATTAAAAGTACAAACTTACAAAAAATTATTATTATTATCATCATTATTATCATTATTATTATTATTATTTACACCTTTCTGCTAGCGTTGATCTGTTCATGAGCTGTGTAAATGTAGTGTTTAAGAAAAGAAAGTTGAATAATTATAATAATAATTATTATTATTATTATAAATGTAATTAAGGGTTTATTTTTAGTCGTATAAATTCTTATATTAAAGTTTTTTTTTTCTCTCCAGCACGACTGAGAAAGACAAAAATATATATATTCACGATACTTTTGTCATCGCTAGCTAAAATGCTAATCTACGTCCATCAGGTCCATATTTCTTAGTTGCCTAGCAACACTGTCCTCTCGACACTTTAGGCTAGCTATATGCTAGTTTACACTCAGTCATACAAAAAAGATTGTTATTTAGAAAAAAAAAAAGGCGACTTATTAGACAATGAAACACTGAATGTTAGAGGGTCAAAAGTATATCTACACATACTTTTGTCTGTAAATATTTTTGGACGCTGATAAATCAAAGGAATCATAATTCACTGAATCGATTCAGTGAAGTGACTCTTAACGACTCAGCAGGGAGAGGAGCTTTTTAAAGGAACAGCTTGTTCGAGGGGGCGTCTTTAAATAAGTTCTCTGGCATCAGCCTTCATCGGTGTTTTTCCAAAAAAAATTTTTTTTGCTCTTTTAGCCCCACCGTGCATTGCATATTTTAGTGTGATTTCCGGCTCCAAAACACTTTTTTTTAACGTCATGGAGGGTTTGCTAATTAGGTGATGAGTTAGATTTAGTGTGTTAGATCAGAAAATGAGCAGTGCAGTGTGGGACAAGGATCAAGACTGGGAAATACTGACCTACTTTATGGATATTTGTGGATATTTATGGATCATCATTATCCTGAGTTGTTTATTAGTGGACCAGTGCATGCTTTTCAATGTTTTTGACCTGAGTATTATTACTTATTTAAAAAAAATTGTCTCATATCAGACACTTTTGCATGCAAGTATACAGTATTCGTGCCAGTATATGATGTAGTACACTGTTAATACCCAGATAGGGTACTAAAAAATGTCAAAAAGAAATTTGTTTGAATTTATTCGAGGTTGTAGTTTGGCTAAATGTCTCCTAAAGTGAGGAGCAAAAAGTGGAAAGGTACGTTTTAGGTTAACAAAATGGCCGCTTGTTCCTGTGGAGGCGGTTATGATGTCAGTTATGTGATGTACCTCGTGATAATTTGTCATTTTACTGTTCAAAAATGCAGAAGAGGAATGCTAAACTACGCCATTCCTCGTTGTTCGGGTGGTACTATCAAGCGTGCAACTTTTGTACCTTTAAAACGGACAGAATCTTTAACTGGAATTGTATGTGTAGTTCACTTTTAAAGCTTTATTCTAAAAAAAAAAAAAAAAAAAAATGCATCTTAAACATTCTCTTTAAAGGTACAAAAGGTACAAGAAGTGTACTAAGAGTGTACTACATAAATACTCAAGTGCGTATTCGAGACGCCGCTTTAAGAGTTTGAGAGATTTTTATTTTTCCTCTCTTTAAAAACTTTTTTTTTTTTTTTCCTTCATGGTCCACTGGCCCTGGCGGAGATTGATGATGTCATCGCGTTCCCAGACGGTTTGCTTCACGTGTCGTGTAGGCCCCTCTCCATCTCCGCTGCACATCACAAAAGAACAACTAGGGCATGACCATCAATGGAGAAGCCACACACCCCCCACCCTGTTTCTTCTTCTTCTTCTTTTTTTTTTTTACGACTTTGACTAATTGAATAGGAGTAGGGGCCCATTTCACGGTGATTGTTTTTTTTTTTTTTTTTTTTTTTTTTAAATCACACAGGATTATGTCCTCTTCTAATAAGACCCAGGTCCAAAAGTCCTGCTTGGCTTCATCTTGTTTATAGTTTGGAGTTTACAGCGAGGGTTCGAGGCTTCCTCCTCCTTCTCCTATCTATAAGGGTGTGATAATAGCATGCTGTATAAGTCCATAATGACACGGTGCTGCTGTAATTGCAGGTCCCTGCTGAGTGTGTGTGTGTGTGTGTGTGTTGTCCAGTAGTAAGGTGGTGCTATAGTGAGGATAAGACAGGTCTGTTAGTGAGGGCTTTACTCATACCGGTGTGACGGAATCCTCTAAAAGCAGCGTGATCCTTAAACCTCCCACCAAGAGGCATCGGAGGGGCCACACACACACACACACACACACACACACACACACTCATGACTGATAAAAAAAAATTGCTCTGTCATACAGCAGGATTTATTAAAACAACAGACTCAAAGTTGATTAACGGGAAAAGCACACAAGATTTTTTTTTTTTTTTTGTATGACGTATTTTGAATCATTTTTAAAGGTGAACGTTTTAAAGATTTGAAGATCAAAAAGAATAAAATAGGATTATAAATATAAAAAAGATGGTTAAAAAGAGATATTTTAAAGCTGCTGTTGTCCATGGTATCGCAGTAGTACAAATAAAAATTATGCATTATATATAATTATGTGTTATATTCTAATGTTAACTATTTTAGGAAGCATCTCATTTCTAGTGTAAAAATTATAAAATGAATTTATTACTACTTCGCTTTACATTAAGGTTCACTTAACTAACATTATTTATGGTTATCTTTAGCGCTACCCACATAATTAATGCTCTTTTTTTTAAAATAATGAACTAAATCTGTCAGCTGTATTAACAAATATTCAAAATGGCTGAAAAGTGGGTGCCAATATTTACGCCTTGAGGCCTGAGCTGAGTTAATTACGTAGGGAATAAGATGTGACAGTGTGTGCTGTCAGAAAATAATCAACAACTCGTAGCAAACAAGTTACTGTTATCATCCTGCTAAGAATTGATTACTTTCCTGTAACAGCGTTCCCTGAAGTGTTTTATTCCTCTTACACCACAGCAATTTGGCAATTTCTTAAAGAACATCATGTCATAGTTTTTATATGTTTATAGCTACATTTAATTTAGCTGTTCCTGTTATCAGTGATAACGTTATAGCAGCTGTAAACAGCAGCCCGATCCCTCACCAGCCTCTCTTCTCTCTCTGTCTCTCTCTCTGTCTCTGTCTCTCTCTCTCTCTCTCTCTCTCTCTCTCTCTCAAAAATAAATAAATAAATAAATAAATAATGAAATGCAGCTTGTCATGTTACAGAGATACAACAATAAGTGTAAACTCCTCTGTCCTGAAGATGTCGGAATAACTTAGTTACAGCTTCACCTCTGACACTGGAGACTCCTTCCATCAATGTTAAACAAACATCTCCTTACAGAAAACTTGAGCTGTTACTATAGAAACGATAAAGTGCATTAACATAAACCTGTCATTTGCAGCTGCACTACTGTCAGTGCTTTCCAACCTCCCAACCAATCAGAATGCAGCATTCATCAGCGCTGTGGTGTAACCAGATTTAGCAGCTCATATGGATTTATTTATATTTATGGATGAAATACAGATTAGCTAATGCAGCTGTAATTAACGCTAATGTTAATTAGGGTTTGTTCATGTCCATGTTAAGATACATAGATTTTAAAAAAAATCTCAGAGGAAGAAGGAACTAAACTGTACATTTCAGCTTACAGAAGGTGTGATATCATCAAGAGTACTCTTTCTGTACTTTTAGTAAATATTGTGTACTTTTAAAACTAGCACCACTGGTGTACTTTTAGGTCACATTTACAAATGTGTAGCTTCAAGAGCAATAATAAATATTCCTGTACAGTACAGTAGCTCATACTAAATCCGTTCAGACCAAGCGTTTATGAGTCACATGTTGTCATTTGTGCTGTTTGACGTCCACAGACGCTCGTATTTATTAGTGTTATTTGCGTCTCGTGTGTCCAGGGCTACGTGTTATGAGACGAGTTCATCTGTGGAATGGGAGCTGTAATCTCCTTAGCATTGTCCCGGGCTAAAGCGGCGGCTCGGAGTCCGAACCCGGCCCGCCCTGAAGAAACATGCAACAACACGGCTCGAGTTTAGAGTTACCGTCTTACGACTTAGCTCCTGAGAGCGTGTGTGTGTGTGTGTGTGTGAGAGTGTATCCTCTCCCACCGGTGTGTGCTGCCAGGCGGACATGTCTGAGCACCTCTGATGAAGTGTTTGTTTGAGGTGATTACTCTGTATGGGTCATTAGCTCTTCGAGGAGCTCGCAGCTCTCTCGGCTCAGATCCGGGGGATTCGCTGCGGCTACGGCGAGCTTTTGCGAGTCAGGTTTGTGTGTCAAAGGTACGCGTCCCGTTTCCTAAACAAGGGGGGAAGCGCAGCTTTATCTCTCATAGCATTTGCTCTAGTTTTTTGGGTTTTTTTTTTTCTTTTCTTTTCTTTTTGGCTTGTCTTCATTTCCTCAATGCCTTCATTCTCCTAGACTCTTCATCTATCTTTCATCTTTTATCTCACGTCACACGTTTCTAATGCATCATTTCACCTCCAAGAAAAAAAAAAGGAAAGAAAAGAAATTCATCCAAAACACGTCGAGCTTAAGTGCACCTTTAGGTTTTTTTTTTTGCGCTGTAGCTACAATACTCATGTTGCTAAGAAGCAAGGGAAGCGAATAGCTACCAGATTAGCATTAAAAAAAATTACACACTTGTGTTGCTTAGATTTGTCTTCCAAAACATTGTCTATAAAAATGTACAAAAGCTAAAAAAGTCACAGAGCTACCTCCAGGGAGGCGTGGCCTAAGTTCACATCTGATTCAGTTTAATATTAACGTACGTATTATGTAAGCAATAAACCACTCCATATTGTGCTGTTATAGGAAAATAATCAACGACAAGGTGCTGTGATAAAGTACAGCATCCCAACACTGATCATTTTCCTATAACAGCATGTTCCGAAGTGTTTTATTCCTCTTATACAACAGCGATTGGCTGAAGAGTGCAATTTTTTATTTATTAAAGAATTACACGCTGTACTTTTTCTTTTTATCCGTTTATAATTACAGATAATGTTGTCTCGTTATCATTTATGTTACAGCAGCTACAAACAGTCATTCCCTCATCAGCCTCTCTTTTTTTTCCTCTCAAAAAAAACCCGCATCTTGTCATGTTACGGAAAAACTGCAAAGAAGCGAAAAACTTACCTCTGGCACTGGAGACTCCTTCCATAAAATGTTAAATAATCTCCTTACAGGAAACTTGATGCACACATGAGTGTCTACCGTACAAATGAGCTGTTGCTATAGAAACGAGCGCTCGAATAGAAACCCGTGATATGCTACAGTCTGACGCTCCTATAGCCGAAAGCGGTTGTCGTGAATAAAAGAATCTGATTGGCTATCGGAGCCAAAACATTCAAAATGCGTTTTTTTTCCAAAATACTGGGATACAAAGCTGTAGCGCAAGAAACAGCTCTTCATTTTATGACGGAATGAAATGGTCCACTTTGACAAACTGATTAATTATGAAGATATTTTGACGTTTAGAGAAAAATAAACGTCTTTATCTTATTTAAAGAACCACCAGAGTGAACTTTTGCCCTGTGTACTAATTAGACACCAAAAATAGCCATATATTTTACTGATTTGATCTTTTTTTTCCCCGAATACGTCACCACTGATATTTAAAATATTAATGGAAGATAATATTCAATACGTCATATGTCACATATTTATACATTTTCTAGTCATATTTGTACATTAATGTCTGATCGTGCTGGATTTTCACTTGCGAATCCTTTTCCACTCCTCCTTCGTGTTACTTACAGTCGCATTTATTTTACATTCCTTGAAAATAAAACGATAAAAAGTTAAAAACACGACATTCTTCGTAAGGAACTGATTTTAATCTGTTATTTATAATAACGGTAAAAGGACGAGGTGTGAATCTGGGCATCTACCAGAATTTTAACGAAACACACCACCCTCGTTGTCTTTGTGTGTGTAGGTGTGTGTGTGTGTGTGTGTGTGTGTGTGTGTGTGTGTGTGTGTGCCAGTAAATAGCTCATTGCTGTTGTCAGCCACATGTCAGCGTGGTGCAGTGGATGACTGACAGGATAGCAGGGTCTCTCAGGGCCTCATTAGGGCCCTGCAACCTTGTGTGCGTGCGTGTGTGTGTGTGTGTGCGCGTGTGTGCGTGCGTGTGTGTGTGTGTGAGAGAGAGAGGGAGAGAGAGAGAGAGAGTAAGACAGAAGATAGAATGCATGCATACACACCGAGAGCTCCTTTCTCTCTGTAGGTGTGTTTCGTCTCTGTGTAGCTGTGTGTGCATGTGGGACACTCAACCAGGTGTGTGTGTATATATGTGTGTGTGTGTGTGTGTGTGTGTGTGTGTGTGTGTACACTTCCTGGACCGGTGTGTATCAGCTTGTTCCTCAAACAATAGGAATGTGTTGCTGGTCTGTGTGTGTGTGCATTTACTGCAGATCTTCAGCTCATAATTCTCCAGCGCTGTAGAATCCTGGATTCTGATTGGTCAGAAGTGAGGTGTTGATTAATTTTGTATAACAGCAGCTCTGACAGTGGTTTCCATAGTAACAGCTCGTTCAAGTGGCAGATGCTCCGCTTAAAGGAATTTAACAGCGTACGGTGAAGTTTTCTTAAAGTAATGAGATGTTTCTTTAACATTTATGGAAGGAGTCTCCAGTGTCAGCGCTTTATAACGAAGCTTTTTTCTTCAAGACAGAAGAGTTTATGTTTTTTTATTTTGTTTTTTTTTTGTGGTTTCTCAGCAACACGACAGGCTGCGTGACGAGCGAGGCTGGTGAGGGAATGACTGTTTACAGCTGCTATAATGTAAGCAAGAACAGGAACTAACTTGTTTCACAAACATCAAAAGTAACTATAAATGGATAAAAAACCGGAAAAACATATCATGTTGAAGGTCGCGCTGTACTGATGGTACCACACAGAGGTGTAGTTGTGAGTCATGCTGTACAGATCCCAGGTGGAGTCCGGTAGTGTGTTACACAATGGATGAGTTTTTGTTATAAAACTTGTATAAAGGGTGGAACGATGTGGAGATATCGAGGTTATGAGAACAGTAGGGGCCAAAATCACGCTATAAACACTTTATAAACGCGCTATAACAGCAAACCCTACATAACACCGCAGCATTTATGGA
>JAKKZJ010000008.1:26042418-26066747 GCA_033441845.1 Pangasius mekongensis
GGGCCAAAATCACGCTATAAACACTTTATAAACGCGCTATAACAGCAAACCCTACATAACACCGCAGCATTTATGGATTGTGAAGCTGCTGGAATATTAATTATGAATGAAATATTATTTAGAAAGGATGTGTTAGGAGGGTCGGGCTTCGAGCTTTTAGTCAGTTATTAAAAGAAAACAGAAAAGCCTTTTTTTCTCTGATCTTTCTCTGATCTTTGCTTCTTAAAATGCTTAAAAAATCTAAAAAATTAAATAAATATTAATATGTGTATAAATATTTATTCATGTAAGTAAAGAATAATATGTGTAATATATTTTAAACAATTATTTTAATATTAAAAAAGTAGGCTAGACTGCTTTAAAAGCTCATGTAGCAGAATTAAAGGACTGGAATTTAGTTAATTAAATAATTTTTAAATGTTATTAAAATCTTGTGGGATAATTCATGGAGCCGCACCTGAAATGAATTATTTAATTTAAATTAATGCATTTTTATATATTTTTATATTAAATATTTATTTATTTCTGTAATAATAGCTTTATTATTGACTTATTAAATGTATTTTAATGTGAGAAATTTACTTGTAATTATGTAATATCAGTGAACTACTTTATTAATGTATCTAATTATATTTATTTATGTATGCATTTTTAAATTTAATTTACATTTATTTAAATATTTAAAAAGTACCATAATTCAAATTATAATTGCATCTGAAATGAATTAATCACATTTTTATTTAAATACGTAATTATGTAAATATACCTTCATTTATTCATTGTTTGCTTGTTTACATTTATTTGAATATTTAAATATTAAAAAAAAAAAAGGCTAGACTATTGTAAAATCTTGTAGCATGTATCAAGGAACTACACCTGAAACTACTTAACTGCACCTTTATTTAAATATTTAATTATGTAAAAATAAAATCTATCTATCTATCTATCTATCTATCTGTTTGTTTGTTTGTTCATCTAAATATTAAAAAGTATTAAAAAGTATTTAAAAACTAGCATAAATCGAAGAGCTGCACCTGAAATTAAATACTTAATTACATTTTTATTTAAATATTTAATAATGTAAAAAAGACATTTATTTATTTATTTATTTATTTATTTATTTATTTAATAATAGCTTTATTTAAATATTAAATAGCTACGTCTCAGATCAAATCGCTGTTTTGCGTTAAACAGAAATAAACAAACTGCTCTGATTTTAATCCCCAAATCATCTGCCCTAACCCAAACCTCTAATATGTGTTTGTCAACACTGCATCATCATTTTTTAAGACATCCTCAAGCTCCGCCCCTTTAGCGTCACACAGCTGATCGTAATGACAGAGCGCTAATCATGTATCATGTTCCACATTTCATTTCTCTGTGGTTCCAGCACAAAAGATATTTTGTTACATTTCCCCGTGTGAACACACTCCGTGGACTAAAAGTGCACGAACAATAGCAAAGTAGAACTAAAAGTCAACCGATTTCAGCGTATTAGAAAACACAAACACTCGACTCAGGAACTGTACTGCTGTGTAAATAACACACACACACACACACACACACACACACACACACACACACACACACACACGTGTGCATATTTGCGTGCATAAAGTTTGGAATCCGTTCCCTGCTGGTATTATTACCCACACATAATACACACACACACACACACAAGCTCTCCCACAGTAAAAACAGTGTGTGTGTGTGTGTGTGTGTGTGTGTGTACAGTCTTGCGTCATTGCCAGACACACGCAGGTGGAATTTAAATATTGGCAGTGTGTGAAATGACACCCCGGTGCGAGAATTCGTATTGGAACCTCGTTGCTGCTCCACAAATGGCAGGATTTCACCTCGGACAAGAACGCTGTTCTGTTCGGTCAGCGGGTCAGCGTGGGATTTTTGGGTAATGTCAGCATTTAGGAAGATTTGCAGGTGCTTGACGAATGTGTTAATAAATCACTCTGTTTCTGTCGCAGGCTTTATTCCAGTCGTAATTTATTTCCATTCACAGCCATTCACTTGACACATGCTTTTGCAGTCCGGTGCAAGTTAAACGCTAAAACGCTGAGCAGACGAGGGTTTAAAGGACTTCCTGAGGTGAACACAACACCGTCTCTCTCTCGGGGAGCAATTTATCATCAACATCGTGTCGGTACCTGATCCGAAACTGCGCCACGTGTTTCCACTGCTCTTCTGACACCAAAATGCTCCGGAAACAACAATCAGGAACGTCAGTGGGGGTGGAAAAAAAAAAAAAACCTACTGAGAAATTATACCAAAATAAAAGGATAGATAATGCGTCAAAATGACACTGCAGTATGTCAAGAAGTTGCTACTCAAGTATTAAAAAAGAAATCTATTTTAATGTCATGTTTTCATGTGTGGATTATCCGTATTCAGAGACGCACACGGATACCTGTAGTGCTAACTGCCGTGTGTAGCGTGAGAAGGCCGCGCTCGATGATGTGTTTCGAAGCCCACTTCCGCCAAAACCTGGATACTACGTCAGAATGATGAGGAAACAAATCATATTTATGAGCTGCTAAGTCATAATTTTGAGATACCTTTGAGATAACAAGTCATACTATCTCATAATTAGGACTTAGTGTCTCAAAACAAGACTTAATGTCTCATAATTATGAGAGTATCTCAGAATTATGACTGGTATCTCATAAGTATGACCTAGTATCTCATAATCATGACCTAGTATCTCAAGATTATGACTGGTATCTCATAATTATGACTTAGTATCTCATAATCATGACCTAGTATCTCAGAATTATGACTTAGTATCTCATAATCATGACCTAGTATCTCAGAATTATGAATGGTATCTCATAAATATGACTTAACATCTTAGTATCTCAGAATTATAACTTAATATCTCATATTCATGACCTAGTATCTCAAAATCATGACTGGTATCTCAAAGTTATGTCTGTATGTCATAAGTATGACGTAGTATCTCAAAATTATGACTTACTATCTCATACTCATGACTTAGAATCCTGGTATCTCAAAATTATTACTTAGTATCTCATAATTATGACTTAATGTCTCAGAATTATGACTGCTATCTCATAATTATTACTATCTCACAATTATGACGTTTTATCTTATAATTATCACCTTTCTTCACATAATTATGACTTTGTATCTCATAATTATGACTTGATATTTTAAAAGTGTGATCTAGTATCTCAAAATTATGACTTGGTATCTCAATCATGAATTGGTATCTCCTAATTATGAGACATTACATGGGATTATGCCAGAAACAAGCTTCAATAACGATGAAGTGCGGCATGATTCTTGATTCTTCTACATCGAAGAAACGTGATCGGACGCTTTAAACTGAAAGGTGAATAAAATGTGCAGGAGTGATTTCGCGTACAGCGTGCACTCATTGGCTGGACGAGAGAAGAAGACACAGCAAAACACAGCTTGTCATGTTACCGAGAAACCGCAAAGGAGCGTAAACTCCTCTGTTCTGACAATGTCGGAAAAGTTACAGCGTTCCCTCTGACTGTTACAAAGCGCTGACACTGGAGACTCCTTCCAGAAGTAAATATTAAACTGCTAAGTGATAACCGCAGACTTCCTCAAGACGTTAGTGTAAAGAGCTCAACGCAGTTCTTGTCTATGGTGATTCCTCTGTTCTGTGTATAGACGTTAAATCGCTCTTATCTTCTAATCCGCAGTCCTGGGATTTGAACTGACAGCGTTCCTTTCATGGAAAGAGATACAGATCCTTATCTTTTTGTTTTTTTTCCCCCCTCCCATGTCATGTGTGTGTTTGTGACCAGTGTGTGTGTGTGTGTGTGTGTGTGTCGGTGTGAATGTGAGGGTCAGTTAGTAAATAAATTCACTTCCTTGCAGCTGCCTTGCTTTGAAGTGCCTCATGATGCACCTCTGTCTTTCTCAGCACTCAGGAGCGTGTGTCAGTGTGTGTGTGTGTGTGTGTGTGTGTGTATATACGTATGCATTCTCTTCCTTGTGTATGCATGAGTGTTAGACTTCCCTGTGCATCTCTGAGTTGGAGAATCCGAGCCGGTGCTTTCATGTGCTGCCAGGCCGAGCTGATCTGCGTCTCTTCATCAAAGGAGTGTTTGATTCGGCCTTAATGAGAGCCTCTCATCTCTGCACTCATCCCACTGCTCACCACATAGTAACCGATGACTCGTGTGTGTGTGTGTGTGTGTGTGTGTGTGTGTGTGTGTGTTTATGATAAGCTCCTTATCATATTTCAGATACCATTATATTGTCAAATTGTTTAGTAATGGTACTCAGCCTATATTAGATGAGACCTGGATTAACTTGGATTAGCTCGGTATTGCTATTTGCTATGCTATTGCTAACAAACTATGGTTCACTGGGATGAGTATCCCATGAGTATTCCGAGTGACGCAACATAAACACATGAAAGTCCAGCAATTGCGAGTTTGAATCCCCTCCCAATTCGTGGCTGGGAGTCAAGAGAGGGTGGTCTCTGGGTGGGAGGGGTATACACCCGATCCCCTGTCAATCACAGAGAACTAGCCAATCTGTGGCCGTCTGTGAGCTCAGGTATGAGGAAGAGGGCAGACAGCACTTTCCTCTGAGTGTGTTACGCTGCCCGGTGACGCACATGTCAGCCTTCACCCTCCCAGCTTATCGCTGTTTATTTAGCTCTTTATGCTTAAATATTGTTAATAAATCAGTGCTTAAAGATAGAAATTAAAATGAAATAAATCATTTCATTATTGAAAAAAATTCAGTCATTTCTATATGACATTACTTCATGAAATTCAGCTGTAAATAAAATATTATCAGCATTAAAAATAAAATTTGCATAAACTACCGTAGGTTCATTTAAGTGTAAGATACATAATGACATCTTACTTTTTTGTTCAAACTTTTTGTCTTTTTTTTTTTTAGTGACAGACGTTTTGGTGCATTAGTTACATCTATAATAAAATAATAAAATATATTACGATTACTATTCAAATGAAATCATTTACAAGTGTGTGATGTAAGACTTATTTGTAAAAAGTGTATTCAATTTAAAAAGATACAATACTTGCATTTTAAATGTTGGCATTTGGAGTTTTTATTGAAATTTGGGTTGATTTTTTAGGTTTTCCGTGACCTTCTGTACCTGTTTGTTTGACCTAGTAAGCTTTTTTTTTTTTTCCCAGAAGAAAAATCATTACAATTACAAGGAATTTTGTGTGAATTCTCGTTGATTAGATCTCGTCTCTGAAGCAGTGTTCGTGAGGTTACTCCTGAAGTTCTGACTCAGGGACGGCGTCCAGGTTCGTTTGGGACGCGCGTGTGTTTGTTTTCCTTGAAAGCCTCCAAACCCCCACCCACATACACTCACACACTCGCTCCCAGACACGATCGCCACGTGTTGGAACGCAATCAATGCAGAACAGTTAATTCAGCGTTTAGGTTATTGTTGCGGATGAATTGTGTAGCTGAAGTGTGTTTTGGGTATCAGAATGAGCTCCACCTGTTTCTCCACTCCAGCACTCCAGTCACTCTCTACTGGGTGGAGGACAGACTCGGATGTTATTTATTTATTTATTTTTTTCACATCCCATGCCACACCCTTTCGTCTTGAAGGAAGTCTTTCTGCACTTATTGACTCATGGGTGTGCGTGGAGTTTTAAAGCCTGACGACTGTGCCATATTAGGTGACAGCTTTTACGGCCCAGAGGGTGTAACAGGAACAGCAATGTGAGCAAGAGAGAGAGAGAGAGAAACAAAAGGGACTGTGTTTCAATTCTCACGTTTCTGCCTCGCCCTCAGCCTCAGCCTCGTGTTGTTCACCAGCACTAATTTAACTTTCTTTTCCTCAAATTATATCAAAGCAGATGCAACTTCTTAACTGTTTTATATTTTTGTTAATCCTCTCACATATTCAGTTTCGGAGTGTAACACAATCCCACACTTTCTGTATCTGTATCTGTATTCAGATTTAAATCTGAAGTGGCCTAAACCTGAAAGTGTTCTTTTTGTTTGTTTGTTTGTTTTGTTTTGTTTTGTTTTTTATGATTAAATATGAATCATACCACTGGAAAAACTGGAAATATCAGCAGTGTCAGGATGATGTGTGAATTCTGGCTCTGACAGTTCCTCAGCCTCAGCTACATCACTCCAGTTCATAATTGGTCCTAACCAAAGATGTACTGTAGAAATGAGCCTGTGGTTTGTTTGTTTTTTAATGTTTGTTTGTAAAATATCTGCCCTGAGATATTTAATTTCTATTTCTAGTTGGTTCTATTTCTCAAGATATAAGCAATATAAACTTCAAGCCTAACTGAAACCATTGCTACCCTGACCAGGCAGTTACTAAGGATGAATGAATGCACACTTTAAATGCATCGCGCAGCACCGCGCGTTCACATTAATGTAAATGAACGTGGTCTCTCTTTGTCCTGCAGACTTCACATCCGAGCGCTCGTTCTCGTGCTCTTGAAAATAAAAATCTACTGCGTGCACGACTTTTTCGCTGCGGCTGTGAGGCTTATTACTGGATTATTTTCCACTAACAGCCTGTCCTGATGTGTTTTTCGTTCCTCTTATAGCGTGGCAATTTGCCAATGATTACAATATTTAATGAATTAAATAATGACACGTCATACTTTTTTTATCCACTTGTAGTCACGTTTGGTCATGTTGTGGAAAGTCTGAGCAACATCATAACGTTAAAGCAGCCATAAACAGTCGTTCTTTCGCTTGTTCGCTAGCATTGATTTAGCTTTCCTTTACATTCGGAAGCAGTGGAGTGGAACGAAGCACTGAGTGGCATTAATGACACTTCTATGGCTCTCATGAGGTCTATATTTGCTTCTTCACAGAAAGGAGACTCCATTACAGTCTTGCTTTTCTGACTGACACACCCGCACACGAGCTGATGGCTGCTTTTTAGACGTCTTATTTTCCGCAACTTCAAAGAAGTCTGAAATGTACCTGAAAACATCCTGCTGTTTTCCGAAATGGACAGGAAAAAAATCCAAGCTAATTTTCTTCTTCTTCAAAAAAAAAAAAAAACCCTCTTTGCACTTTCCGTACACATGCAGCTCGTGGTTTTGTGATGTTTTCCTTTGCATGTTTCGTGACTCGTATTCGTGACTCCTGTTGTTTCCATTTTCATTTCTAAACGCAATTCATTCTGCAGTATTATTTAACAATCACGACACACGATGGATTCAAACAAGTAAACTATTCAGATTTCAGATTTTATACTTTGTGTCCTCTGTATCTTGTTGCATTTCAGAAACCCTCCGCCGTTTTTTTTTTTTTTTTTTTTTTTTTTAAACTTCAGCGCCAGCACTGGCACCTTGTTCTGAAATTCTTCACGCAGTCGTATCCTTCTCAGAGAAACATTGTCTCTTCAAAACCACGCACAGTGCTACAAAGTTCTTTCTGAGGTTCTAAGTTCAGCACCTAAACGTCATCACTGGAACATACAGTACTTCATTCTCATGTATTCTTTCTTTCTTTCTTTCTTTATTTTTATCTGAGGTTTTGTCTTGAGCAGAATTAGCTTAATAAGTGGGTAATGGCAGGTTAATACTGTGGTAAGAAGCTGTGCTAATCCGCAGGTCAGTAAGTGTAGCAGTAACAAGCTGGTAATAATAAAACGCTGTAAAAATGGTAACCTGGTTATAACTATAATTAAAATTATATTCCAGTCATTTCTAGGTGATGTAATATGTGAGTAATACTAATCAAAACAGTTATTGGGGACATTTTTCATTAATAAAAAGTTCATTTCTTACTGCAAAAACTCACCAATGTCAACTGATATGAAATAAAACACCTGAATAGCTGTTATGTGTTTCAAATTTCCAAACACTGGGTATTAATTAATATATATAAAAAAATCACAAGAAATGTGGTGTTCATGAAAATCCACGTAGTTGGAAAATCATTCCTATCCAATGTTTCGCTCCTTGGATAGTGTAAATTCACATATAATTTGAACCTTGAATGTTGGCTTTGAAACGTCTATAAATTCCTGCGATTACGCTGCGAAGCATAAATCACTCCTTTCCATTACACATCAGTTTAATTAACATTTTATGAAACTCGTATTTGTCGTTCCATATTAACGGCTTGAAAGAAAGCGATTCCAAAACAAATCAAGACAAATAACTGGGTGGTCAATTAGGACCAAAGTAATGGTGCCCTGTAAAAGGAAGAAGAGTTAGTGTGTGTCTGTTGCAGCAGATGCGCTGCAGTGGCTGAGCTGCATTACTGGAAAATTTAGCTCACACTGAGCTTAGGAGAAGCTCCTTTTTCACCATTTAGTCATCATTTTCAGCTCTTCTTGCATTTCTTTTTCAGTTTTGTGGGTGTAAATGTAAATAGAAAATTATGTGCCGTGAACATGCTTAGTGATTAACTGGTGATTGGTATTTATCAACACATGGACATACGTAGGAAATCAGAAATCTTTGTAAATCTGGTGGGAATTTGAAGTTGAACGTTTTGCCAAAAGACTGATCATTGATGCCCATTATTCGGCTTTATTAGAGCTGAAAAATGCGAATGTACTTCTTTCCGTATAGTTCTTTGCTACAGTACTGCATCTTACAGTACACTGACGAGAAATGAACTTTGGATCAAACTAAAAAAATTCGCCTCTAAGGTAAATTGTAGGTAATTTTTTTTTTTTTTTTTTTTTTAAGTTTTTCTCAACTGAAAAACAAAGCTTTTATGTTTGGTAAGACTTATTTTCAGCTGAGTAAAAAAAATGACCTTACACAATTGTTTTAAGTTTAACTTTTTTTCAGTGTAGCCTCAAGTTATATTAACTTCTTAACAAGTAAACGCTATTGTTCGTAGCTCGGAAATATCTTCCAATTCAGTTAAGTCCTGCTCACTCAGACAAACACAAACGGCTACTATGAGCGTACCAATGAATATACAGATAGATATACAGTTTACTCTTGATATTCTGTCATAAAAGTGTAAATATGTTTGAAATTTGCTTGTAGAGAAGCTAGCTAGTGTACTTGTATACATGCTAGCATTTGTAAGTTCGCTTGAAGAAAAGTACGCTAGGTACCAAGTAAACTATTACTATACTGTGCTGAATACTCAGGTCTAATTATTCGTCCATGTGAAATTTTGTATTACAAAGTTTTAATCCTTTGTATTACTGTATTCAGAACACTTTTTTAAAAAAAAAAATCAAGTATTTAAAGTTATATTAAGAATCTCGAAGAAATTTCAATCCACTTTTACTCGAATGAGTAATCAATGAACAACAGAAGGAAAAATGCCGTAAAAGTGTAAATCTCTCTTTTTCATCGCATTCCACTTCTCCTTTAGGAATTTTAAGAAGACCATAATGTTGACACTGAACGAATGAAAATTGAATGAAAAGTGAGAATCATTTATAAATCTCCTGAGATTGCAAAGAGAAACCTTTCCGCAGAGACGTTTTGCTCTGGGTTTTTTTTTCCTCGGAGAGATGAACTGACCGTTGGAGGCCACTGGAGCAGAAAGTCGTATAAACAAACACTGAACACCGTATTCAAATATTTCACTGGTGTCAAATACCTGTAGTGATCAAGCAGAAATCTAAAACTAATCCCACAATAACCGAGCTGTGATATCGACTCGCACAAGTTTCGAGAAAATCTGTCTTCACATCATCATTATTAGCCAGGGCTTCTGATAAAACATTAAATTATTTATCTACACACTAAAAATACAGTATATACAGTATATCAGTTTATTAGTGTTGAGGATGTCAGGTCACATGGGCATGAGGTGTTTGTTTGGTTTGTTTTTTTGACACATTTTCAATATGCACTACAAATTACAAATTTAAGATGAAAAACACCTCCATGAACACAAATATATTTAGAAATGTCGACATTTATTTGTTATTAGGATCAAAGCTGAAATAATAAATTTTTTTTTTTTTTTACATTTTACATTAAAATTGTCAAAATTTGTTATTCTGAACAACAGAATAACTTCACTGACTTCCTGTCTTTTTAATTATTCCTTCTTCTAGCATATTTTTTTTTAAAATTTTCATTAACTTTTAATGTCTTCTTTAATAGCTACTTTCGTCCTGTATGCATTTTATTTGACAATGCAGACACAATGATGATAACATAATAAAATATAACATCTCATTTAGATACACAAAATATATATAATGCTGAGAAAACTGCAAGCTTATGGACGGAAATCATAAAATTAGGATTATGAGAGTAATATGGCTGGCTGAATGATATTGTTTAATGCAGGAGTGTTGCTCATATTTGATAAATAAATGATACAGTTTACTAAAAAAAAATGCTATAAACCTCAATGAAAGAGTGTATACCTCTTTAAAGTCTGGATTTAAATCTTAAATCTTATTATTTAGTGAAACTAATAAGAGTTGTGTGCAGTTATGAAAAAAACAGAAATGTAAGTTATTATTATTATTATTATTATTATTATTATTATTATTATTATTATTTTTACAAGGCTTACAGGGGAAGTTTTGTGGTCAGTGTGTGTGTGTGTGCGCGTGTTTGTGTGCGTGTGTGTGTGTGTGTGTGGTTGATTTCCTCAAGGGCCATGTCCGCTAATGTTTTGTGCCGTCATAAGCTGTATTTTGGCATTACAAACTTACTGATGGGAATTTTTTCCTAAACAGGTGCAAAGCGTTTGCGATAAGATCTCAGCGAGGACGGGGTGAGGAGGGGTCACTACTGTATTGCACCTGTGACTTGTTGCGTATGAATTGTTTTTTATAAACTTCCTTCTCAAAACCACATCACACTATTAGAGAGATTTATTAACAGAAATGATAAAAATTAAGCAGAACCCGTCTCATTCGGTACAAATGAAACACTGAGGACGGATGCGCTTCAAAATCACTGACAATAAATGGTGCGAAACGCACGCCGGGATACGGCCAGTTTCTGTCAGGAAGCCGTTTTCATTTTCTTATATTAGTATAGATGTGAAAGAGCTAGCTAGCCACTAGGGTGCTATAGCTACATCTAGCTAATATGTAGTCTCTTTTCCCTACAAATTGTCATAGCCAATATCAGTCATTATTGGTGTAGAAAGGCAGAAATTATGCTAACTACACTAAATAAAATGTGCGCTAGCTAGCTCTCAAGCTGACAAATGTTACCGTATAATTGACTACACGTGAACAGGATCCTCTTTTAAAATAAATAGATACCACCTCCAGTCTTCGCCGGTGGATTGCTTATATTCTGACAAGTAATTTTTTGTATTGGTTCAATTTTCAATTTATACAAAAATGTCAATTTATTCATGCTCGTTAAATATGCGTAAATATGCATACTTAATAAAACCTAGCCTTTTGATGTTGTTAGAATTAAAATCGTTATATTAAACAATATAAGATGCTCTCAAGAGAAGGAAAAAGATTGCTGGAGTAATCATTTCGTTATTGTTCTTGAATCAACTATGAATTAGCTAGCTGTAGCTACAGCGATTTGTTTGGCCAGGGATATACCATATGACCTGATGATGCGATTGTGGAGTGGGCGGAGCTTAAAGCCTTCTTCACGAGTGTTCCGCAAAACAGCGGAACAATGTTGACATTTCTGTTACCACCAGAAAATTAATTGACTAAAATGGTGGTTTCCACCTGCAGAGTCTCGGAGTGACGTCTCCATGCGTTTATTTGCACGCAGGATCTCAGTAGATTAGCCACTAAATTAGCTAAAGCGGCTGTTAATGGAGGGTTAGCGTTTGAGAAAAGAAACCTGCCGTTTAGCTCAGCGTCATTTTGTGGAGTGACGGCTGTCAGTCGCACTTCAATTGTGGAGCAGCACACACACACACACACACACACACACACACACACACACACACACACACACACACTAACTACAGGTGACAGCAGTCAGGACCCTGTGTGGTCTTCAGATTAGCTCTCCGTCAAGCCTTTTCAGCGCAAGCTTAGCCTCTCCTCATCCCTCTTTTCATGCCTCTTGTCCTTTTCCTCTGTTTGGCCATTCCAGGATGCGCTCGCCTGTCTGGTTTACACATTGCTCAGGAACCCCCGAGGGTAGGGGAGGAGGGAGCGAGGGAGGTGCGGGGAGGGGGGTGGATGCTAGTTTAGGGGTCAGAGAGGTCAGGGAGATGCAGCTAGTGTATTTCCTCCCTTTCCTGGCCTTGAGAAATGCAATGCTAGCAAAGAGCTGTTCCCATAGCGCTCCTTCCTTATTTCTTTCTCTCGCTCCGTATCTGTCAGTCCATCAGGCTGAATATGAGAAAGATGGAACAGGTTTTGATTTCAGGTTTAGTGCACCTCTCTCTCTCTCTCTCTCTCTATCTCTGTCTGTCTGTCTCTCTCTCTCTTTCTCTCTCTGCATTATATACTATCTCTCCAGCTTCTCAGTCAAGCAGCAGGTCTGGAAGCCATCAAGTTTTATGCCTCGACGTGTTCAGCGTCAGACCTGTAAAAAAAAAACACAACGCAACCTTTTTCAGGCAGGAGGAGCGCTCGGCTCCCGGGAGCGCACTCGACCCTGCAGCTGCTCAGCTCACGAGGGGGGAGACGGAGGACTCAACCTTACCCAGAGCAGTTTCCTTCCCTTTTCTCTCTCTTTCTCTCTCTCTGTCTAGCACTCTTTCTATTCTAAAACATCCGAACACTAACAGGGAAAAGAAAAACACTTTTTTCAGTGTTTTTGGACAATTCATGATTAATGGTGGCAATCAAATGCAGAGCAAACTGCAAAATATCAAGAGGAGGAACTACAGAGACTTCTTACAATACAAAGTAACCTGATAAAACATCTTGCCGTTTAAATAAACGTGTGAAGACGGCTGACCTGAGAGCGCAGAGCAGTATCGGAGAGCGTGGTCATTGCAAATGAGTTGCGTACACACAAAGGGATTCACAAGAGTGGAGCAGTGAAGCGAGAGTGCAGAGAAGCTCTCAAGAGCAATTCAGTTCAGCGAGCACTGAGCACTGAGCACTGTGATGAGACATGCACACTTCGAGTCTACACTTGAGGCGTAATGCTCATTGATACTGCTCTGTGTGCATCCTCGCTCTGTCTATTAAAGATGTTTAAACACCACGAGGATTTCATTGCTAGCAGCACACTGCAGCAACCAACATAACCAGGGCTAAATAATTTCCGTATCAGTTCCGGTATCAGCGAGTACCAAAACATATACTTGTACTCGATTTGAAAAAAACTGGCATCGAAGCATCCCTTCTAAAAACTTTTAATTCTCATTTGATCTCACAAAATTCCTACAGATCATAACGAGCATGTATGAGTACGTCTGTTTTGATGAAAATAAATTTGTAAAAGGTACAGCTGAAGTCCTAACCTAAAAAAAAAAAATTCCCTTACATAGTCATGTCGTAGCTCCGCCCCAAATAACGATTTTACATTAGCAAAATGTTTTTTTTTTAAAATTAGCATTGCTAATATATTGCTGAAACAAAACCGATGATTTCAGCAATGTTATTACAGTCTAACCTTCTTAGTTGTTTATTTTGTTCGTGATATCTGTGCTCTTATTTTTGTACAAGTTGTACGTCACTCGATGCAACTCATCAGATAACTTAATAGTTCCCCTACTTCTGCAAAATCGTTCGGTCTGCTGTGTTTTTGTGGCAAGAGCTTCCACACATACTGAAACTTTTGTGGCTAACTACAGACATTTTCTCACATGTAGAGAGTCTCTGCATGTCTCCGCACACACAAAAGAAAAAAAATAGAAAAAGAAAAGAAAGAAGGACTACATATTGTAGTATACTAAATACTGTATTAGAAAGAGTTATAATCTGATTATGTGTGTGTGTGTGTGTGAATGTGTGTTTCCTTGGGGGCTGTTTTTAAATTGTTTTGTTCCGGGTCCTGGGCCTTGGTTTGGAGTCGTAGCTGAGGCGCTTGTGTTTATCTATTAGCAGACTGTCTGGGAAAAGAAAACACCCCCATGACTCAAAGTGTTTATGTTGAGAAAGTGCAGCCGGATTTGTGTACGAAAAAAAACGATAATTACCTCGGGTTTTGTATTTTTTTCCGTCTTTAGTAAACATCTAAAGTGCGTGAGATTTGGGTTAATACCTGTTTGGAGAACATGGCTGCAAAACACACACACATGCATCAGTCAGGCTTCATTTGTGCCTGTTGCCTGGACGTCGTCCTGCTTTTAGCAGTGACACACACACACACACACACGTGTACGCACATTGACCGATGTCATTGATGGATACAGTAGATGAACATGTCGATCCAGTCGCCCTGCATTCTCACACCGTCCTGCATCATCAAACAATAAGACTCCGCCGCGTTGTCACCGAGCGTTCCAGTTCTCCGCCATTTTTACACCTGCTTCACGAAACACAATGCCTGTTGGGTGAAACCTGATATGACCTTTCACTCAGCACTCAAGTGCACACCTAAACTTTGTGAAATATATGGCATTTGGAGCTGAACGTTTCATTGGAAGATCTGAGTTGGTGTTGTGAGAGTCGAATGTTACTGCGTTTTGTCTCAGAGTGCTGTTGAATTCTCGATCCTGATTGGTCAGATTCTCATTTGCCGGGACTTGTACGGCTGACACTGATATAATATAATCATAACAATAAGCAAATTTTTAACAAAAATGTTTTTATTTAACAACAAACAAACAAAAAAAAACGTATAGATGTTGCTCTGGTGAGTTTTTCTATGAGGACATGTTTATTTAACATTTATGGAAGGAGTCTCCAGCGTCAGCACTTCATAACACTCAGAAGTAAAGCTGTAGCTGCGGTTTCTCGGTAACATGACAAGCTTTGTATTTTATTTTATTAACTTCAGGAGGGAGGGAAAAAAAGGGAGGACGGTGAGAGAACGAATGTTTGTAGGTGCTACGGCGTAAGTGAGAACTGCAATTAACTTCCACGACATTTACTGCAACTATAAACAGATAAAAAAGTCATTTCGTAATAAAGAAAGAACGTATCAGTTGGTAAACTGCTGCGGTATAAGAGAAAGACACTTCAGGACGTGCTGTTAAAGTAAAAAATAATCGATAAGCCAATCAGGTTCCAGCGCCACTATCCCAGGGGAAGGGGGCGGGGTCTACATGATTCAGGGTGTCGCTTTTTTGCATATTTAAAGATGAAAATGAAGCTTACTTGCCAATTTCCTAAACTAAACGCCCCCTTATGTGTTAGCCAGGTAGCTCTAGCAAAGTATAATTTGAATTTTTCAGCTTTTACATAAAGATTATTAGCATTCCTGCAACACTGTTAGCATTATCACAGCTGATGTTTACAGCATTACACTCTAACCTTCGTAGCACCTGTCCAATGTCAAGTGCAACACTAAGGAAGCAAACTTTGGACGGCAATGGAAACAAAGGTGTAAATTCCAATTTTTGGCCAAATTTCTCTTCTGAATGTGTGAATCATTATGTAACGGTGTTGAATCAGGAAGTTGTGCATGCAGTAATAACTCTTGGTGGCTTTTTGGAGTCTTGTTGTTGTATTTGAGGGCCTCTGGATTATCTTAAGCAGAGGGTTTCTGTTGCGCTCCACTGCACAATGATCACCCCGAGAAAGGACTCAGAGCTCGCCAAGCAAAACATGCCTTCTCTGCATAACGCTGGTCCACTTCTCTCTCTCTCTCTCTCTCTCTCTCTCTCTCTCTCTCTCTCACTCCATCGTTCTCTCATTCTCTCGCAGCTGTGTTAAACAAACACGCGAGTGCAGCTGGACTCCTGAAGACAGGCTGAAAGTGGAATTCTAATCCTGTGTTTTTCTGTTCTTGGCACTGCTCTGATTTATACGCTCATAAAAAAAAAAAAAAAAAAAAAAACCTCAGGAAAAAAATTCGCCATCTCTGAGACAGAGACGGTGGGACGGAGGGAGATGGACCCGCTCGCCACGTCGAGAAGAAACGCACTGGGACATTACAGCATCGCACGAGAATGGTGGGAGCGTTCAAACTGCACGCATCGTACGATCCAACCATGGTGTTCCAAATTCGCAGCTTGAGCGGACGGCTGATTTTTCAATTCAACTTGAAAACTCAGTGTGTGACTTATGCAACATCCATCAACGTCTAAAAGTAACACTTACATAAAGACCAGATCCCATTCTGAAGGCAAAGACAGAACCCCAGCATAGCCTTGCAAACCATTTCCAGCTGTCCTTATACAAACACACACACACACACACACACACACACACCTTGCACGATTACAATCTGAAACCAAGGGGGCGAGATAGGGTGAAGGTTAAGCCGCCAGTGAGATTGTGCAGCTGAAACTCAAGCTCTGTTCATTGTTCCCTGCATGCCTCCATTTCAGTCAGGCTTGTGAAACCGGAGCGGCCACACGCGGAAGCCCAACGAGAGCCATCGCATTTCATCTCCATATAATAATCACGCCGAGCTTTGTTTCACAAGCGTTATCTCGGCTTCAGCCGAGGCCCCAGAGCCTCCAGCACTACGCCTTTCTGCCTTTCTGCCTTTCTGGCATGACTTATCAGAGATCTTGTCATTTTTACAGGAAGAACCTCTTCACGCAGCTCATCATGACTCAAGGTGGGAATGACCCCAGCCCTCTTTCACAGGAAAATAGCCCATCTGGATTATCGTGCAGCCGTCCTGTCGTAAACCAAGATGAATGCGTCTCTGAAAGTGTCCAGAGACGAGCCTAAGTGACGCATGACAGATAGAAAGGGCTTTGGGAGGACGGCGAGGCGCGACACGGCTCGTTCTGTGCAACTTCGCTTCGCTTCATCATTCTTCACTTTATGACACTTTATCTTTTTTCTCTTAGGCTAATGCCGAGTTCACATGTTCCTCGTTTCAGAAGCATGCGTTCAAATCACAGCTAACATTCTAGCTAGCCAGTCTGATCAGTGACTCTTAAAAATCGGTTATATTTTTAAAAATTAGGATTACATACGTAAACATGAGTAGCAAGTTGTACACTCGGGTATCGAAATCATTTCCACATAATTACGACTTAATTAAGTGCGTAAATAAACATCTTATGACTTGCCCTCATTTTTACTTTTGTCCAACAGTCGTTTTTATGTTCATAGGTTGCCAGAAGTCAAAATTAGAAGAAGAAATTTAGCTAGCTAATGTAACACAACCTCACAGCTTATGTAGCTAGCTTGATAACCTGAATGAATTAAACTTGCTAGCTAGCTTTGTTATTCAGCAACCAGCACAGTAATCTATTTATGTGCAGAAAGCTAGCTGCCTCTAATCCAGCACACGATAACGAGTAAAAGCGATAAATAAATAACAATAAAAATCGATAAATAAGGGTGATTCCGTGATTCAGGTGCAATTTAACCTTTTGTAACTCGTTCATTAAAAATTCAACTTTCATTTTAATTTAAAATAATCTTTCAACATTGAATCTACAAATAAGTGCATTTACCCATTCAAAACGTGTTTTAAAAAAAATCAGGCAGCAATTATTCATTTTTTACAAAGCTGCATTTTGCAATTAAACGAGTAACAGCACTGAGTATTTTCAGCTTGGAATTAGCAAACGCACAACACATGGTTAACTAGCGTCCATGCTAATGGATTGAGGACATAAAAAGATTTAAAATGCATTATCTTTACCTATTTTGAAAATAAAGAAAAAAAGAATGAGCGACTTTTCTTCTTCTTATGATCGTCAGGAAATTCAGATGACGCAGCTGCTTGTTGAACATGCGACTTGTGGACTGTTCCAAATATTTCCAAATATAGGGGTGAATGTGTTCAGGTTTGAGTTGAGGGTTGAGTAAATGAACAAAAGTGTATATTTTTTTTAAATCTATATTGACCACTCGTGGAAAAGCTTGTTTCAGGGATGAGATTCACACATTAATGATTATGTTTCAAGGTAAAGTGTAGTCATAGTGGGTGGAGCTAGCACAAATGCCGTAGATCTGATTAATGTTATCAGTGATTTAGTATTATACGAAACTTGCTTGATTTTAACTACAAATCCATATTTCTGTGTCTCATTGTGAGACATGAAGCGAATTGCGCTCTGTAAAGTTACACACTGACTAGCTCACGCTGTTAAAGATTAAGAATCTTTTCTCATTTGTGTGTAAAATGAGGGAAACCCTTAAAATCGTTTGGTTCAATGACATCACGGTCCTTGGTATTTGCTTGTGCCTCATGTTTATACAAGTTCCATTCCTGCATCTGTGTGAGTTTCAGAGACTGCGGTGAGTGTTTTGCAGAACCCGGCGCAGTATATTAACCGAGCTGGTGACTACTGTAGCGATCAGTAAGTGAAGATGGCGTGGGCTCTTTTCACGGCTGAGAACGAGAAGCCGAGAGCTACATCGCTCGACCACATGTGGGATTCCTCGCGGTCAGAGCCAAGAGGAAAGAATCTCACTTATTTGCTTCACAATAAGTTTTCCCCCTTCTGCCACTTCAGGTCACTCGGGGGGGGGAACAACACAATGATTTTGCCCTCTATGCTGATGGACTGTGTCATTTACTCCTATTATCATTATAAAGGCGTGTAACGGCACGGAAATCGATGTTATTAAGGCAGACAGGGGCAAGAGCTTAACAAAATAATTACCTGATGTTAAAAGCTAGGCAGGGAGCGAAAGGAATGGTTCTATGACACACAAAATCTTACGTATAAATACACGCCAAGGTTTAATGTTTGGGATGCCATTTGTGCATCACTGATATTACACTTACTAATAGGTATGTAAAGTAAAGCTAAAAGGCAACGTATTGTTTTGGTAAATAGCTTTAAACATGAATAAATTCTACAAGCACTATAACTATAACTACACCTTACCTCGACATATAATCATACTCATAAAATAATCATAAAGTACTTCAAAAAGCTGATGATTATTTTTAATTCATGTGTTAATCGGTTTAACATCTCATGCCTGAAAAAATCCTTTCCCACGAGTCATCTGTTCTAGGTTCCGGAAAATGTACATTGTAGTTCGTTCCGTTGACCCTGTTACCTGAATACATTCACCCCAGGAAATATTTGGAATATTCCCCAAGTCAGATGTTCATCAGGACGCTTTGCTTCCTCCCGGTTTTCCCAGAACATCACAAGAAAAAGAAAAATCTCTTATTCTTTTTTCTTTATTTTCAGTGATATTATAATAGTACTGGTTGCAACCAAAGACCTAGGCGGAAAAAGATATTTCTCCGTACACCTTATTTCACAAGAGATACAATATGCTTGTTTTTATGTGCAAAAACATGAATAGCGCCCCCCAGTGGCCAATTGGAGTGAGACATCAGGTCCTTATAGTGAATTTCCATTCAAGTTTTGTGACAATAGCTCAGTGGCAACCCAGTCAAATCCCCGCTGGAAGCTGATTGGCCAACGGCGGCCATGTTTTTTTCTTTTTTTAAGTAATCAGGTCATCATCAAAAATCCACTTTCTGAGAAATAGTTATCTAAACTTAGCTCCGCCCCCAAAACTTTGGATGTGTCCTCAGAATCTTATCATGTATCCTGTACAAGTCTTTCAAGTTTCATGTGAATCTTTGCAACCAATCACGAGTTACAGCTGTTTGAGGAAATTAAGCTCCGCCTCACAGGAATTTATTGGCGGCCATATTGTTTAAGATGTTTTTGCTAATTATTTAAGTTTCAGAATCTGCTTAATAGTTTGACACCAACTGGGTGAATATGGGCCAAAAACTTTATGGACTAGTTTACAAAAGTACGTTTTGCATATTATCAAATTACTAAGTGGGTGGAGCTAAATAGCATCAAATTAGCTTGGGATTAGCCAATGAGACAGAGGAGGAATCGAGTTATGGGCTAAAATGTACAATGTCCAACATACAATGGAATTCCAGCACTGAGTGCTTGGACCCCTAATTAAACAGTGTGTAAATTTCAATATGCCCATGATAGTCTGTCCTTTATACTTTGAGGGCATAAGGGGCGGAGTTCGAATAAACTGCGCTGAGGAAAAAAATTATTCTGATTGTCCAAGATGGCCGCCTCTATAACGTAACAGTGTTCAGCATAAGGGGCGGAGCTCTATCAAACCGCTCTGAGGAAACAAATTCTGCGTCCCAATTCGTCTAGTTATACGATGCACTAAAAGTATGTACTCTTTTTGTGAAGAAAAAGTACACACTTTTGAGTGTGTAGCAAAAGAGTATGCAAGGAAAAACAGTGTTTCTGAGTGTCCAAGATGGCCGTCTCTATAACGTTCCAGTGTTACACTGAGGTACACTGTGTAGTTTAGTTCATGTTTATAGATGACAGTAAGAAACAGCGTGTCCTAAACCAGATGTTTTCACATGTTATCTCACTGAAGAACTGGGTTTGGTTTGAGATAGAGATATACAGGACAGGTTTTGGGTGAGATAGACTTCCATTCCATGTTAGCTAGTTGCTACTTTTGACTTCCAGTGTATAACTGTGTAGTGTGTGATACATTAACAGTTAACAATATCTATATCCAGCTCTATAACAATCTATTAAACCCTCATGGAGGTAAATCATTAGCTCCTATCTGTGATACATATCAACATGCGATCATTCACAGGAATGAGCCATGGGAAAAGTTATGGAAAGTAGCCCCACCCCTTTTTCTGTCCTGATTTTAACAACCTGTAGTAGCTTGTCATACGAGTGTGTCATCCAAAATCAACAAATCCAAACCAACAACCCCTGAACCCGGGGGGAACTGATCTGTCACCCCCTTCCTCTCGGTCTCATTCACTCTTAACGCACTGCCCAGGCCACTCAAGTCCATCTGTGGGAAAGCTGACATCCACGTCTTTCAGTCCTGTGCAGCTCATAATAAAGACGTCCAAGCAGCAGCAGCAGTGGGGAGGGGGGCGGGGGGGAAGAGCGGTGTAGGATTGTCCAGCTCCGGGCAGGAAGTTGATGCTGAATTGCTGAGTCGAGCCATTGTATCTGAGAGAAGGACCACCTCCATTTCTTCTTTTTGTGTGTGTGTGTGTGTGTCCGCTCTCTCAGCGACCCCCACTTCTACGAGCCTCTCGAAAGAGCGGAGTCTGATAATGAATGAAGAGTGTGTGTGGGGGGGAGGGGGGGACATGGACGAGAGAGAAAGAATACATTTTAATGTGTTTCTTTCTTTCATTGGGGGGGGGGTTGGACAGGCCTCTTTATCGTGACTCGCATCCCACCTCTCACCTCACTCATTGAGTGCTTTAGGGGCATCCTGTGACCTTCGACCCCGAGGACAATAGGGGCCGGGATGTTTCCCAGTGTGCTCGGCTCTGGCCAACAACAGGAACACGAGGGTGCTCATGGGAAAGCAACTGTTTACTGTGTGACAGGATGAGAGGACCCTTCTCTTACCACATACATGTGTGTTTGTGTTTGTGTGTGTGTGTGTGTGTGTGTGTGTGATTGCGCAAGTGTGTAAGTGTGTAAGTGTGTAAGTGCGTAAGTGTGTAAGTGTGTAAGTGTAAGCACACACTCTTACCTATGTGCATGCATGTGCAGGCATTTGCTTGTACACACGCCACAAACACACACACACACACACACACACACACACACACACACACACACACAGAGACATACTTTTTGCTCGATTGCATATAACAACATAAACAATACTAAAAAAAAAAAGCAATAAAATGTAAACAGGGCCAAGAAAACACACACACACACACGTTCATATACAGTACATGCATTTTTTGCACATGTATGTAAGCACACACTTATGAATGTATATATTTGTTCAACACCATGGCACATATTTAAAAAAAAAAATAAGTGGGGAAAGCAGGCAAACACACATACATGCATGCACACATCCATACTGTGTATTTATGTGCTATTTTGCAATTTATACACACACACACACACACACACACACACACCTGTCCCAGCACACACGAATATATGTAAGCTTGCCCAAACACTATTGGTACACAGGTGCCCTGTTTTTTTCTTTATATCATATTTAAACAGAAATCAACAGAGAGAGAAGGAACACTCATGCATGCTGAGATGCACATGGACGAAAAAAAAAAACATGCTCACATACATGCATTTAGAGAGGAAATAATGGGGGGAAAAAAACACAAATAGAGCATAAATTTGTGTGTGTGCATGTGTCAAGAAACACCTGTACCTCTGTTTATTCATGCAATCAGCCAATCAGCCAATCATGCAGAAGCAGCGCATGCATAAAGTCATGCAGTTACAGGTCGAGAGCTTCGGCTAATGTGGGAAAAAAATCATCTGGTCCGGTTTCTCACTGTAGCCTTAGATTTCCCACAGTAGCCTCAGATTCCTGATCTTGGCTGACAGGAGTGGAAACCGATGTGGTCTTCTGCTGTTGTCATCCGTCCACCGCAAGGTTCGGTGCATTAGGACATGCTTTTCTGCTCACCACGGCTGTAAATTTGAGTGAACTGTCAGCTCGAACCAGTCTGGCCATTCTGCTCTGACCTCTCTCATCTCATCTCAAGCGCACGCGGAACTGACGCTCGCTGGATGGGTTTTGTTTTCTGCACCATTTTATATAAACTCTACAGACGGCTCTGTGTGAAAATCCCAGCAGATCGGCAGTTTCGGAAATTGTCGCCAACAATCATGCCACGATCGCTGAGATCACATTCTATCTATATACTATATATAGTTCAGTCACACATTATAGCATGCTATATCAAAAAAAAAAAACTAATATAAACGTAAACACGATTTAGCAGATCCAAGAACAGACATACACGTATTTTTGCATGCTTTATTGCATACTAAAAAAACGTGAACATGAGAAGAACAGCCACCAGTACACACTGCATATATTTATACATGTCCATTGACATGTAGCCACACATGGCTGAGGACCCCTGTTCAGGGGAATCTAGCCATCTGTATCACTGTGAGCATTTCGGATTCCGACACCCACAGCTCCATAAACACGTTGTAACACAACCTGTGCTTTCCTAGCGAGACAGTTCAGACCTCTCTCACGTTACTTTATATATATATATGTGTGTGTAAAGTGTAGCAGCACAATAGTATACAGTTTCCCCGATTACATTTCAGCTCCCCGGGCCGTTCCCTCGTAACGGGAGCTCTGTCACCACAAAACGCTTTGACATCTCTTTTCCTCCGAGGGAAGAGTGCGAGTTTTGAACCGTTTTCCCCTCTCGCAGCGTACGCCCTCTTGATTTTGATTGAGGCTTTTATGTCAGGGTTCAAACGCCTGCTCACCCCTGCTCTCTTTTGTTGTCCATATCTAATAAAGCACAAAGCCCACTCTTCTTTTTTCACTGTGGATTTCAAGGGCAGTGTGGCTTTTAGTGAAATAAATCTTGTTTTCCTGCACGGCCCTGTTTTGTTTTTTTTTTTTTAAAAAAAGAGCAGCACTGTAACCCCCCCACCCAGAGGAATACAAAACGGCTATAAATGCAGCCTTTCACGGCGGTACAGTCTTCACGGGGAGCGCCAGCCTCGTCCAAGGCCTCCTCTGAGTAATAGGCCTGTTTAGATTTCATTACCCGGGTGCCATTTCATCTGCTTGTACTTACAGCTACACGGCCCGCTTGTCTACAACACAGTGTAGTGAAGAAACATGCAGACTGTTTAGAGTGCGAGTGTAAATCATAGATACGCATCGTCTGCTGAGCGAAGTTACATTTAGATTTAATCACGGAGCTGATGGCAAGCAGAGCCACACTGCTGCTCCCGCTAATAAACATTTCAACAACGATTTTTAAAATCCAGACTGAACTGAGACACACCTATGCACAGGAACACTGAGCGGACTTTGTGAAGTTTGGCTGTAAAGTCGAAACCATTTAAAGAAACATTTTTTGGTGAAAAATCACATTTAAGTCGATCAGCCAAAGCATGTTTGGTGTCGGAAGTTTGCTTCTTTAGTTTTGACCTGGAGCTACAAATCTTTCATTCACTTGCTTTAAACAATGTTAAGCTTCATAATCACACTAATTAAATAAAACAAAAATCTGTAAAATAGCAGCAAGAGTATCTGTTATAGGAAAATAATCACGTTATCACATCACGATGAAGCATCTGTTATAGTTAAATAATCACCAATGGGGGTGGTGTGATGAAGCCGAGTTCCTGTTAACAGCACAAAGTTGATTATTTTCCTACAACAGCATGTCCAAAGGTGTTTTTTATTCCTCTAATACCAAAATAACAACAACAAATTTTTGTTTATGATTAAAAAAAAAAAAGTTTAATGTTGTGGAACATCTGTGAGACAAGTTCCTGTGTGTGTTCCTGTTCTCATTTACAGCTATAAATAAAGCAGCTTCAAACCGTCGTTCCTTCACCAGCATCTCATTTTCTCTCTCTCTTGAACTTAATAATAATAATAATAATAATAATAATAA
>JAKKZJ010000008.1:26066847-26077283 GCA_033441845.1 Pangasius mekongensis
AACCGTCGTTCCTTCACCAGCATCTCATTTTCTCTCTCTCTTGAACTTAATAATAATAATAATAATAATAATAATAAAAAACATTACCAAGAAACCACAAGCCATAAACTCCTCTGTCCTGAAGATTTCGTTCCTGTCTATTCCAAAGCGCTGACACTGTTGCCTTCTTCCATGAATGTTAAATAACCATATCAATGACACTGATTTGATTACACATAGTATGTTTTAAATCTGTTTATGTGTTGCGCCTCCTCCACAGACGTCCTTGTGTAAGTTGTTACTATAGAAACAATAACGTATTAGAACGAGTGCGTTAATATAAACCTGTGATTTGCAGAGCTGCAGCTGTAGAAAATTAATCCACACTTTCTGAGAATGCAACAGCTGTGGCTTAACATCTGCATAACATCTAAGCCAGGGGTGTGTTTAATTTTTATTCCAATCAAGCAGGAGCCACACCTGATTCCACCTGTTTTAATCAGTTGACCTCAGTTTTCAGTAAATCTAGGTGTTGCCTCTGCATGGTTGGAATGAAAACCTCCACTCACACCGCCCTGATCTAGTAAAACTAACACTAAAGTGCGCTAAGGGGAAAAAAAGAAGGCCGACATTACATCATTCATCTACAGCTCTTCTTGAAGTGTAAATCCTGTCAGTCTGTTCAGATTTCACATTCGCTGGAATCTTACTTATGTGTATTTGTAACATTTCGGATTTAGTGTTTCACGACATCACCGAATTTTTAACTGTGGTTGATAGTGTAAGTGGCTACAAGTCAGAAAATCTGGATGTGGTTGGAGCCAGAGATTTATAGCAAAGGTTTCGGGTGAGACAGACTTCCACTGCTTGTTAGCAGCATTAGCCCTTTAGCTACTCTTCAAACTTCAGACACCAAACATGTTTTAGTTAATTGACTACATTTTTTGCTTAAGTATCACTTTATTATGAATCACTTTCCATTTTCGTTGTGCTTTTGTTTTTCTTTGGTAGGTAAATTAATAAGCTAGACTATTGTGCTCTGTGTGTGTGTGTGTGTGTGAGCGGGCATCGTGTGTGGCTCTGGCGCTGTTTGTGTGTAAAAGAGGATTTCCCTCTTTTGTTCCCCGAGGAAGCCCACTAGCTGTCCAACTTGCTTTAACTGTCATTCACACTGAGCTAAAGAGCACAAACAGCAGCGCTAATGTACGCCGCTAAAGCTGTCAGTAAACTCAGGCTGTGATTAGCAACGGGTCAAAGTGGGATGCTAATAATCCCTGAACCTTTTAGCCTGCACTGGCATGCTGACTGATTGTAATGTAGTTGAACTCAATCGGTATTTTCACTTGTCGTAAGTTTATTATGTGTAAAATTACCTCAGGAACAGATAAGAACTCAGTAAATCCCCCTCAGCTTATCTGTAAAGGGTCAGTCCAAGTGTCAGAGCTCAAACAGTCACTTATTTTTAGCTCGCTAATCATTCCAATAAACAGGCCAGCCATTATATTAAACAGGCTAAAACACAAAATAGAATTATATTAACCATGCTAAATCACTGACTAGCATTATAGAAAACACTCTAACTCCCAAACTAGCATAATAGAAAACACTCTATCTCCCAAACTAGCGTTATAGAAAACACTCTAACTCAGAAACTAGCGTTATAGAAAACACTCTGACTGATAAACTAGCGTTATAGAAAACACTCTGACTCATAAACTAGCATTATAGAAAACACTCTGACTCAGAAAATAGCATTATAGAAAATAGGCTAAATCCCAAACTAGCATTATAGAAAATAGGCTAAATCCCAAACTAGCATTATAGAAAACACTCTAACTCAGAAACTAGCATTATAGAAAATAGGCTAAATCCCAAATTAGCATTATAGAAAACACTCTGACTCAGAAACTAGCATTATAGAAAACCCTCTGACTCAGAAACTAGCGTTATAGAAAACACTCTGACTCAGAAACTAGTGTTATAGAAAACAGGCTAAATCCCAAATTAGCGATATAGAAAACACTCTAACTCAGAAACTAGATTTATAACTCCCAAACTAGCAATACAATTTTTTTTTTCTGAAGAGGCACAGAAAAGAGCTTGTTAAACATCAAGTTAAATGGGTTAAAGCTGAAATGGCAGATTGGGGAAGCGCAGATGAAAATAATTATGTGTGCTTCTTATAATATTAACGCAGCAAAACTGTTTTGGTGGTAGTTTATTAGCAAACCTAAAGACTGTGATACATATCACGTACCATAGAAATGCCTTGAAGTATAGTGATGTGATTTTTTTAATGTCATATCGCCCACTCCTAGTCACCCTGCTGCAATTCTAAAGCTAAACAGCCCTGTCACCATCCTGCTACATACTGAACACACACACACACACACAGAGTTCAGTGTTGAGCTTCCTCAGAGCCTGTAGTGTTTTCCTTTTCTCCACTCCACTGAGTTCCTACGTCACTCACAATGAGGACATGATGGATTCTCGATGAGCTAATGCTATAATAAAATTTGTCTGTAAATAAGAGTGCTGCATGTTTCCTTTATATATACACACATACATACATACATACATATATATATAATGTGTGTGTGTATATATATATATATATATATATATATATATATATATTTATATATATATAAATAAATTAGCTAATGAGTGACCCAAGGCCACTCAGTGATGAAATGATTGTGTCTGTTTACTCTAGTGCTCCTTTTAAATGATAATATAGAAAAATAAATGATAAAATCAAAAGAGTAGAGTTCTGTATGGCTTGTTTCAAATGAAGTTTTTCATGACTGTTTGTAATGAAATGTTTAGTTGTGTTTTTTTTAAACCTTGTTTTCCCTGCCAGTTGTAAAGGAAGGAGAGAGAGAGAGAGAGAGAGAGAAGGAGAGGGAGAGAGAGAGAGAGAGAGAGAGAGAGAGAGTATAATTGTTTAATGATGTAATGCCGTGCAGGACAATGGGCCTCTTTATGAGTCTGAAAGGTGTTAAAAGTTTCCCCAAATGTCCTGTTTAGTCTGGACTTCTCACCAAATGCCCCCCCCCCATCCTCTCTCTCTCTCTCTCTCTCTCTCTCTCTCTCCCCCTCTGCGTCTCCCTCTCTGTCTCTCTTTTTTGACTCTCTCTCTCTCTCTCTCTCTCTCTCTCTCAGTCTCTCTCACTCTGTGTCTCTCTTTTTGTCTCTCTCTCTCAGTCTCTTTGTGTCTCTCTCTCTCAGTGTCTTGTTTCTCCCTCTCTCTTGCTCTCCTCCCTCCCTCTCTCCCTCTCTCTCTGTCCTGCTGTCACTCTCTCTGCCTCTCTTTTTTGACCCTCTCTCTGTCTCTCTCACTCATGACTATCTCTCAGTCTCTCTCTGTGTCTCTCTTTTTGCTGCTCCCTGTCTCTGTGCTTCTCTCTCTCGCTCTCCCTCTGTCTCTCTCTCTCTCTCTCCCTCTCTCTGTGCTGCTGGCGCCTCCTGAACAAACACACAAAAACACACAATCCCATTTACTTTTCAATTACCTCAAACTCACAAATTCCTCACTTTACAGCATAGGGATATCGCTTCATCAGCAAAACGCTGGCTCGTTAATGGGTCAGCTTGCTGCGGCTGGCTTTTTACAGGCGGGTGTAAATACTTTACTTTCTCGTTTATATATTTCAATTGTTAAACATATTGATTGTGACTTTACGTGAGAGGCTAAGTCTCAAGCTGTGTTTAGTTTCTAATGCGAGCCACGCTTTGGATTTGCTGCCATTTTCCTGTGGAACTGGAGTTGAACAAAATCCTAAAAACATTTTAAAACTCTCCTTAATGTGTCATTTAAACCATTTAAACGAGGCTCTGTGGATCAATAAATGTTGATATGTTTTTTTGTTTTTTGACCAGAAAATCTCAACATCTTTCCACTCATTAAAAATCCCTGGATCTTATGAATATGCATGAGTATGTAAATGAGAATGTCCTCCTGCTATCCCTATTGGCTAGCTAGTGACAGAAAATGAGCTTGTATTAGTTGCAAAGTCGACGAGAGTAATTTTGATTTGCAGTCTCGATCTTGTTCTCAGTGATTCATCTAACAGTAGTCTGTCCAAATACACTGTTACTTTTACTGTTTATTGAACATGTGTGGAAGGAGTCTCCAGTATCAGTGCATTGTAACAGTCAGCGAGTTTTCCGACATCTTCAGGACAGAGGAGTTTACGTGAGAGAACGACTGTTTGTAAAGACTACAACCTGAGTGTTTCACTGAAGTTCCACAACATTAAAACGGTTAAAAAGCGTAACGTGTTGTTCATTAATAAATTAAAAAATTGTTGTCGTTGGCAAATTCCTGTGGTATAAAAGAAAAAAAAAAAAAACACGTCCAGAGGCAATGCAATGCGAACCTGAGGCACGGATTATTCTTGTGTTATTCCACATAATGAGAAATGTTACACAAATTCACCCACATTCAAGATACTTTCGCTTGATATATTTTTTGGCGTGCTTAACCAAAGTGTTCCTTTAAAAAAAAAAATACAGTTATTACAGCAGCTTTAACCGCTTTAACCAGCTTTTTAAGCCCTTTTCCTACTCGAAGTGATGTCGGAAAGAACGCACTTGGGGAAACTATGATGCATAATCAGCGACGCAAAAATCATTAAAGCCACAACGATACACCACGACGCTGCAGCTACGCTGGGCCTCACCGAGCTCGAATCTCGTAAAAAAAGCAGGCAACGCGAAGGAAGTGAGCAGTTGTTAGAGCGCGACCCCCTACTACTAAATCAGTCCCCGCTCTTCACCAAGACCCAATTAAGTCAATTAAGTGCTGGGGAGAGTCAGTCCCGGTGCCTGTTAAAGCTCAACAACGCTGTTTACGCGAGAGCTTTATGATGTTGACTCATCTGTGGAAGAGAACCGCAATTCCCAGCATGCTTCAGGGCACCACGGATCCCCCAGAGCTCGGAAAAGCTGTAACTCAATCCAGCCCCTCCCCCACCTGCGTATAACGTGATGAGGCTACCTCTAACGCTAAGCTCATGTGATGAAGCCAGCCGTTACATTTTAATCACTGTTTAAGTGATTTAAAACGTTTATTTTTTTATAAACGAGATTGAATCAGCGCACTTCATAATCCAGCGCTTCATGATGTCTTCATGATGCTCGTAAATTTGTCGGATTTCTCGTAAGCGAGGGGGGAAAAAAAATGTCCGGATGTTATTACACCAGAACCGTCATTATGAATATTTTCACCAGAGTATATCAGGGGTTTATATTAGATCATGTAGCATGATGAGAAAATCAGAAATACAGTGCAGTGCAAAAGTTTTGGCACCCACACAATGCTTCATTTTAAAAAAAAAATGCCTTGTTCTAGGTGTTTATTTAATGTCCTCACATTTTTGCAGATGTTGGACATTAGCAGCAGTCCAACGTTAAATTAAAATGCCTAATACAGAAAACAGCAATAAGCTGGAAGATTTCATGGCCATAATGTGATAAAGTGCTACACCTCTTATAAAAAAAATGAGGTACTTTTTTTTTTAATGATTTTTTTTTGTCTGTGCTGCAAAACAATATTTTGAATAAAGGAAAAATTATAATAAAAATAATATTTGTCATTATGGGATTATTATATAGCAAATATAAGACCATTAAGTCAATTTTTAGACATATTTACTAATTTCAAGCTTAAAATTATCTTATCAGCAGATCATTTAGCTTCTTACTAATATTAAACGCTTAAATTAAGCATCTGTCAATAGAACTGAAGACAATTTCAAGCTTGAAATGAGTATAAATACCTAGAAATGGGTGTAATAATCTTATACTTGTTTAAAAACAGTCTAATAACGTGAAATACTAGTGGAATTTGCCTGTATTTAACAGATTTTTACTAGGTAAGATATCATTTTTTGCAGTGGTGTTTAGGTGTTTTATGCAGCGAGCTGTAAAATAAACTAAAATCGCGAACATTGGACACCAAACAAGTAGATTTAAGGTAAGACAGAAACTGTGTACATTTTATATTTGGCCAAACTATTCTTCGAATGTGCTTCATCCTGTCTCCAAGCCCTAAAGCGACTGAAGGTAGATTTTATCAAATCATGAGAGCGGATAAACGTTCGCTGGCGTTGATTAAAACTGTACACGCCTGATGGACTAGAAATGAAATTCAGCTGACCAGTTTAGATCTGCGATTATGATTTTTATTATTTGATTTCCTGGGCTAACACGGAAATGTGCATTAAATTGAAATAGTTTTCTTGTCCTGTGTGTGTGTGTGTGTGTGTGTGTGTGTGTGTGTGTGTGTATGTGTGTAGGAATGCCATCTGTCTGCGACGACTGCTCTACATCAATCCGCCCTTTGACAAGACAAAAGGTTCATGAACTCAGCTCACACACAGACACACGGACACTCAGACACACAGCATGCGCAAACAGAATTAAATCAGAGCTCAAGGAAATGGCTCGCGGAGGAAGGCATGACTGCCGTGAGCATAATAGCCGTCCTTCATCGGCTCGTCTCGCACACACACAGACCGAGATTGTGCCCAGAAGTTGCTGAGCACATCATAAACATGAGAACCGGCCTGTGCTCGCTGTGTGTGAACACGTAATCGAATCAGGGACGAGCCGAGGCCTGATTCTCTCCAACATACGCGATATACATAACGCCATCATTTACAATTCACGCTTTTACCCCGACAGTCACGCTGAGAAAAAAAGTGTTGTAGCTGTTCCTCATGACTTTGTGGAGGTGGAGGTGGTACCACACTTACTTTATAGGTACACATACATTTTTCCAGGTACAACATACACACTACCGCTGTGTTCGCCTTGTAAGTGGTAATGTTCGAGTTGTAATGATGTCATTTCCCACTTCGGGATGTTTGATGTTTCAGAAATGTCTTTTTTTGCTCTGTCAGAGCACGTAAAGCTCATAAAAAGCTACTTTAAGTACGCTTTTACAGTTACAGCCCTGAGTGGCTATTAGTTCTGTTCTACTGTAGCGAGCTTTAAACATTCATGCAACATTTTGGACTGAAACTGCAGCACAGCGACAACAGTAACATTAGTGATAACTCTAATGCTGATGATGACCTTCTCAAAACAGTGATTAGTGATCAGTGTTATAGCATTAACCTAAAGCCAAAACATGAGCGGCCATGTTGATTTGACGTCACGTCGTAAACGGGGAAGGAACTGGTAGTCGAGGAGTTGACGTGTTGAAATTTCAAATTGAGGAGGTCTTTTTTTTGTGGCTTTTACCAAATATATAGGCGGAGAATTATACGTTGCAACGCAGCATAAAGCTACAAAAGTTGAACGCTTGACGGTACCACCACAGTGAGGAGGAAAGCTACGCTTTAGTACCGTTCAGTACCGAATAAATGCTGACTGCTCAACAATGAAACACATTTTTTTGCTTCCTGATATTCGTTTGCTTCACAGATTTTCAAGCATCAAAGCAAAGAGCTGAGAAATGAATCGTGACCTCGTGAAAAAGATTTCACAACGAGATGAATCGTGACCTCGTGAAAATGATTTCAAAGCAAAAAAAAAAAACTGGAAAAAAGTCAAGAGTACAAGCAGGGACATTTCTAGATATAAGCAGTGTAAGTGTAATATACCATCGTGTAACAATTTCATAGCTATTCATAAGTCATAAACCAAAAATAAATAAAAAATAGCTAACAATAGATAAATAGCCAATTCTCTATAGCAAAAATGTATCATATTTTATATCCAGAACCTCAGTGTTCTGAAAATTCTCATGTAGCCTATAAACAAACTGAAAAGTCAGTTTTATCTACTTTTAAACTAAACTCATAGGTTCTCGTGTTTGTGCAGGGCGACAATTTTGCGTAATGTTTGTGTTGAAAACTCTCTGGTCGTCTTTATAGTGATGATGGTCTGAGGGATTTAAGTGTGCAACCTTTGGTCAATAAATGACTGCTACAAAAAATGACAATTATTGTAAAAAAAAAAAAAAAAGCTGTTTTTTGTGTTTATAGATAGAGAAATAAACAGGAATTATCCTGAAAATATTTATTGGAAATCGCAACATTCATTATTCATTATTTCCTTCAAGCAAATTCTAAATATCATTATCTTAAAACATTATGTAAATATTATTATGTATTATATATTTTTATATTTTTTATTATTATTTAAAATCTTCTTTAGAAATTTGTCTTTCATTAGAGGAAAAGCGAGTATTTTTTCTAAATGTGAGCATTTTTTCTAAATGTTTATTTAAACTGAAATCACAGCTCTGTTGAATCCTTAAATCTGATTGGTCGGAAAGTGTTGATTAATTCTCCATAACGGCATTTTCTCCGACAGTAAATTGGCAGGAACAGGAACTTGTTTCGCGGATGTTCTACAACGTTAAGTTTATCTGTAAATATACGTATAAAAAATATGATAATGGATAATAAGCATTGCAATCATTGACACAGAGCAGTGGTGTAAGAGGAATAAAACATTGCTGGAAAAATAATCAACTTCGGGGTGGTAGTGACCCATCACACCATTTTGTCATTGATTATTTTCCCATAACGCCATGCCCCGGGGTGTTTTATTCCTTTTATTACTTAAGGAATATTAAGTTTTGTTTTTCCCGCAGTAAAAATGTTGAGTGATAATTGAATTTGGATCACGACGCCTCCTCAGTGGCCGCTGAGCTCCAGAGTTAATTTGATGCTCCTGGTCGTGCAGTTTGGGACACGAGCCGAGAGAGCGAGAGTGTGCTGCGAGAGTTAAACACACTGTCTGCACTGTAAAGGGCTTTAATTGGATCATTCGGATGCCTTTGCCAGCAGAGGCCATTTGAGATGATTGCGAACATGTGTGCGCCGTTTAAAGAGGTGTAAACGCTCGGCGCTGGGAAGGCGAGCCGACGGCGTGTGGCGCTGGAGAACCTCGCGCTGCGCCTTTACAAGCATTTCACAACACTCGCGTCAATGTAAAGAATCGCTACACTGTCATTTCTGTCTTTTATTATAATTGTGAGCTGCCTGATTTGTAGAAAGTGAACAAACACACACACACATACACACACACATATGAGAGCACAAGAATGATTGTGTTTTGCGTTTCATGGGAAGACTGAGGTTGCTTTATGCCACAGAAGATAGGGCCCTTCTTAGTTCGATGTCACTCCAGGGCAAAGTTCTGACCCACACACACACACACACACACACACACTAGCACTCATACATCACTCCAGGGCCTGGGGGCAGCCAGCGGTGAAAGTGGACACCCTGAAATACCGCAGCACGTTCACGGTAATCCAACACTGGGGGGAAAGCAGAGTGTGAGAGAGTCTCTCTAATTTTACTGCCCTCCTCCCCTAATGTGCACACACACACACACACACACACACACACACACACACACACACATGCTGCTCTCAAATTTAAAGCTCTTCAAAAAAACTAAATCTTCTGTTGTGTAAGAGATCAGCTAGAGTAAAATTATTATTTTGAAAAAATTAATCCTCCCCAAGTAGGGCTTAAGTGTAACTCTAGCTTAATGCTGAGGGATTGTCGCTAAAAGTCATGAAGTATCACTTTGTTATCCTTTTATTATTTGCATAAAATCACGCCACTGATATTAACTGATTACAAGCCGTCTGGATTTTGTAATCGGATTTCAAACACTTATTCTCATTCAGCCAAAAAAGAATGTGCTTACTTTTATGAAGATTACATAATTGCATTTGCCTTCAGCACACTGACCTGTTTGGACAATGAACAATCCTAAGTTTTTTTTTTCTCAGAGTTCGGTCGTGAGCCCATGCGCCTGCCAGATGCGACACTAATCACGTTATCTCATTTTTCTGAACCGTAAAGCTGTGGTGCTCAGCAGTTATCTTTCTGTGCTAGTAAATTCGTCGAATGTTTTCATGTTCAAATCACAGGAGTGTCTGAGAATTTTAACCCATTCAAATAATCTGTCATAATAAATTGGTTTATAGGTTAAAATGGCATTAAGCACAAGGAAATAACAAAACGTAATGTTGTGAGTTCCTGTTCTCACTTATGTTGCAGCAGCTACAAACAGTCATTCCTTCAGCAGCCTCTCTTTCTCTCTCTTACTCCCTTAAAATCAAGGCAAGTCTTACCTTTATTTATTTACCATAATTACAGACTACAAGTGTTACTGTCAGGTCAATCCAAACAGCAGTGAAATAAAATACAAATAAACTACAAATAAAACAGTAAAAGAATTTTAAAAAAGTATTTAAGTATTTAAAAAAACTCAAAATCACATAAAACAGACGACTCAATACTACAGGCCTTAAAAAGACTCGTTAAACGGGTTATAAAAATGTTCAAGTGAATAAAGTTTAAGTTAAAGATAAAGTGAATAAAGTTTAAGTTAAAGTTAATATGAATAAAGTTTAAGTTAAAGTTAATGTAAATAAAGTTTGAGTTAAAATTAATGTAAATAAAGTTTGAGTTAAAGAT
>JAKKZJ010000008.1:26109099-26119394 GCA_033441845.1 Pangasius mekongensis
TTTTCTCTTAAAGGGTGCCAATATTTCTGGGGTTGACTGCCTTGAGCAGCCGAGTATAACGCCGTAGCTGGATTTATATGAGTCGTATTTGAATTACTACTGAAAATGTTTTGTTCTTGCAGGGTTCTGTGTATCAGAAGACCAACGCGATGTCCGAAATCAAGAGAACCAACAAGGATAACTTCTGGGCGCAGGCAGAGGTATTTAAAAAAAAAAAAAAAAAAAAAAAAAGGGTAGTGTAGAGTGCAACACAATTTCCTGAACGTTTACGCTTATTTTCTTTAAACTTTTTTTTTTTTTTTAAACTTTCCATTTGGTTTCGAACCGTTAGATTGGAGCTCCTCTGCTCTCAGTGTTGCTTTCAAATACATCCTTTCTTCCTGACTCTTTTTTACACTCACCCTTCCCTTCTCTCTCTCTCTCTCTCTCTCTCTCTCTCTCTCTCTTTCTTTCTCTCTCCCTCTCAGAAAGATGAGGAGAAGCGCCGTCAGGAGGAGAAGAAGAAGGCGGAGGAGGAGCGGCAGCAGATGGAGAAGGAGAGGAAAGATCGGGAGGCCAAGGAGGCGGCGCTGAGGGAGAAGGCGGCCAAAGAGAGAGCCTCCCAGATCGACGACCAGAGGTGAGGCGCGCCGTGCGGAGAACACACACGCCGGCACGTGTTCATTACAGCACCATCAATACTGCAGGTGTTCGCTCTGTGTGTGTGTGTGTGTGTGTGTGTGTGTGTGTGTGTGTGTGTGTGTGTGTGTGTGTGTGTGTGTGTGTGTGTGTATGGACTGATAAAGTTGTGTTTGTGTTTCAGGAGGTACCAGCAGCAGCTCGAGAGTCAGCAGAAAAAACAGCAGGTAATCGAGACACACGTATCACTCACACACACACCCATATGTCAATAAGTAATGCTTTTGTGTGTGTGTGTGTGTGTGTGTGTGTGTGTGTGTGTGTGTGTGTGTGTGTGTGTCTTAATCTCTTATCTCAGTGCATCAGATAAACCTACAGGACACACAGCAGTACGGCACAGCATGGCAATCCCAAATTATTATTATTATTATTATTATTATTATTATTAGTATTATTATTTTATTTTATTTTAAAAGGGAGCCATACCGTAGCTTGAGTACCCATGCTGAACTTTCGGTTCCCCTTCTTGCCCAGGTACCAAGAGAACTGGGTAGGGGTGTGTGGGCGGAGCTAGAAATATTTCCTAGAAATAAATATGGAGCGACTTTGCTTCTTCAGTCTGCCAGCAATCCGTAAAAATCTGCCCTCTTCCATCTCCAAGTTACAACAGTTCCCACATGTCTTCCCGTTCTTTATATACGCTCACTGCGTAGGGTGTAACGCTCTTAGAACGCGTGTAGTGCACAATACTCCTCGCAGAACCCCGTTTGAGACACAGCCACGTTTTTTTCCGATATATTTCACGGTAAAGAAAATCAGTTTGCTCACTTTGAGTAATATTATGCCCATTACTATTCACCCTACATCCTCCAGAGAAGCTCCGCCCACTTCTACTGGTACAGACGGTCCTGGATTGGGATTGGCTGCCGTGTCATGCCGCATGTCTGGTGGTAAAAGTGCCATAAGCATAATTAAGAATCAAACTAAAACTCCAGCTAAAGGTGTCCTTGTGGTTTAGTGATGGTCCGGTCATGGTATACATCAATGAGTGTCACTCATACACTTTGATAGTGTGCTAATGAAAGTGTATAACTTAAAGGGGCAGTGTGTGATTTTCTCCGCTGTCTCTGAGGTCAGTTTCAATATAAACACACGAGACGAGCCCTTTCCTGACCATGTTTCGCCTCCTGAGTTGAGATTAGGGAAAAGGGACAACTCTGCAACTCGGGTCTGGAGTGAATTTCTGGGCCAGAAAAATGTAATAACTAGTCTGAAATAAGGAAAACGGCAAATCTGCAAATCACAAAAGTGTCTTTGGTGTGATATAATTATTAAAGGCATAGAAACACTTTTAATTGTTGCATACTGCACCTTTAAATAGGAACCAGTGTGATAACACTTTTGCTGGGAGAAATTCTGTGTGTGTGTGTGTGTGTGTACTGAAGTCATCATGTGAGCACTGAAGCCATTTCTTGCAGCAGTGAGGTGTGTGTGTGTGTGTGTGTGTGTGTGTGTGTGTGTGAGGAAGAGAAAGTGTGAGACTGGTTGTAAAGTGTGTGTTCATGTGTGTTAGGAAGAGGAGGAGCCGGCCGCCAGACCCAAAGGCTATAAGCGTGCAGAATCAGTGGAAAAGGCCAATGTGCGTGAGTGAGAGCGACGGTGAACGACTCGTCTTCCTGCTTTTTTTTTTTTTCTTTTTTTTTTTCACTTTCACTTTACAGATTAACCGGATTCATCTCTCCTTCTGAATCAGTGCCTCAGTTAACCTGCATCTCTCTCTCTCTCTCTCCGCACTACTAACATGTTTGTCCTTTCAGAAATCTGTAGTGCGATGCGTGGTGTTAATCAAATGTGTGTGTGTGTGTGTGTGTGTGTGTGTGTGTGTACATACTCAACAGGAGGCTGCTGCTCTCATCTCCCAGCGTTCTGTGAACCCCAGAGAAATGTTCCAGCAGAGGGAGAAAGGCATAGCAGCCAGCAGCACAGATAACACACCATCCAGCCCACAGCCTGGTTAGAACACACACACACACACACACACACACACACACACACACACACACACACCCTAATCAATTACATTTCTAAAATTAATTTCGAATTATGAAGTAGAAACATTTACTCAGTATTGACAAAATCAATCCTTCATTATCCCTCATGTTTCACCTTTTTTTTGTCAAGTTGTGTGTAAGTGTTTTCGTGGCCACGCTGAACGGTAGCCAAACGTTTTGCCGAATTTCCCCTTGCTAGTAAATAATGTGCCGTAAATAACCGAGCGCGTTCATGACATGGCTGATTGACTTTTAGACACGCCCACAAAACTCCACAAAAGACAAAGCTCACAGAGAGCTGAAAATGACAAAATGGCGCCAATGGGCCTCGTTCATCAAGCCAGACACGAACAGAATTATTCGTAAATTGCTCGTACGAATAATTTGGTATTGAAGAAAATCCTGCAAATTCGGAAGAACTTTCGTATGTAACTTTGTATCGTGCTCCCAGATGGCTGTAAATTTACACGTAAGAAGACTAATGTAAACCTCGACTTGAAAGCTTGAAATCATATCGTTTGCATGAAACGCGCTTCGCACTTTACGCTAACTTTTGTAAATCCAGCAGAAAGTCCAGTTTGGCTTACGCAAATATTTACTAAAAGATTGATAAATAAGGCCTGGTGTGTGTATGCTTGGACGAGTGAAAGTTGACCTCGTGAGTGAAGTTAGTGAGTGTCAATAGCCTTCGTCAATCAAGCTGCTCTTTAGCATATTAGGCCACGCCCACTCTGATCATTTTTTTTTAAACAGGTTTTAACATACAGTAGATGTAGAAGCTCATCTGCGACCTCATGCCGGACATGTCTACTCCCAGCCGCCGTTTTATTTCATATTTGTGTTACTGAGCGAGACAGGGAGGAGTGTGTGAATGCTGGTACTGTACACACACTCGGCTTTGGTACGCTAAACAAGCCTGAACAAGCTGAGGGTGGTTCTCTTCTCGGCTAGTCTCCGATACAGTCACCTGAGCTGATGATATCAGGGTCCGCTGGTGTGCGGTGCGTTTTCTGCTACGTGACTAACACTGATTCGTGTGTGTGTTCGTTATTCTCTGTGCTCGTTAGCGCCCTCTCTGGCGACGTCTCTCTCTTGCGCTCTGTCTGTCTGTGTGTAGGTCAGCGCCGCTACTAAACACTGTCTCAGCTCACTTCCTGGTTTTGTTCATTGTGTAACTCGTGTGTGACGGTTGTCGGAATCATTTCTGCCTCTTTTCATGCTGCCTTTCTCTATGTTTCTCTGTGCGTGCGTGCGTGTGTGCGTGTGTGCGTCAGGGCGGTTGAAAAGCCCTTTTCTGTCTAAGCAGCCTTATGAGCCTGAGCCATCTCGCTCTCCTGTGCACCAAGCCTCACCTGTACGAGCCACAGGTACACACACACACACACACACACACACACACACACACACACACACACACACACACACGATCAAGCTGTTAATACATGTCTCCACTGAGATTCCAGGAACCTTTCCAGAAACTAAACCATTCAGGAACTCTTCCGAATGCGAACGAATGCTTCGAGTCCCTTAACAGAAGCGTGTGATGGATCGGAAAGTTCGGCACGTGGGAAAAATACAGCAACACAGGAAGTTAAAGTTGTTCCTGTTGCTGTTTTTACACAAATATGTTAAATATGTTAAAGCATATCCTCACACTTCGAGCTAATAAGGTCTGAGTGTTCTGTAAAGCTTGTGTTTGACCAATCAGCACCTTTCACTACCGCAAACTCCGCCCCTCAGTGATTCCCGGGCTGCAGTAACGCACCCTGGAGGTTCCTGGAACTACACACTTTAAAAAAGGGTTTCTTATGGGTTCCTGGGATACTTAAAGGTTCTTAGCTTCCTGTATGTTTCTACTTACAGGAAAGCGACGCACACTGTTGTAGGGTTCTGCATAGAGCCATAGACCTTTTAGTGGGAAGAACTAAAGAGGAATGTCAGTCTAGTTAAGCCACACCCACTCTGACAGCTCTCCGATTGGTCGAGTTCCAGACATCGCTAAAAACGTTCCTGAAGTGAAAACAAGAATAAATCTGCACTCTGTGGAAAAGCTTGTGGAAGCTTCGTTCTAGCATCCAAGAGGGTTCTTTGGTTTTCTAGAAGGAAGACGAAAAACTTCTTTCGCGTAGAACTCCCAAGTAGAAACCAGAACCATCCACAGAACCCTTGAGGAATTTTTTTTTCCCCCCTCTGCTAATATCTGCCTGCATCTGTACACCCGCACAAACATCTGCACTCATAATGCACTTTAACACACTTCACACGGCTGCTGTGATGCGTTCAGTGTGACGAGTGTGTCCTGCGTGGAGTGTCCTTGCTGCTACACTCATTCTCTCCTCCTCCTGCTTCATGTTCACACACACACACACACACACACACTCCAATACTAGGCATGTGACGGTGATGGGTTTGATGATTTATCGTGATGTTCCGATATTAGCAAGCAAGTAAGGTTTTTTTTTTTTTTTAAAATATACTGGGACTTCCTGTCATCTAGAAAGACGGCCATCTTGAGCATCTTTACTTCGTAATATCTGGAATGACTCCACGCCCCCATAAGCTCCGCCTCCCAAAGTGTGAAGGCAGAATTATAGCTGTCCCCATAAACCGGCTTCTTTAGCTGTGATTTTTAATTTTGGATGTTGACGTCCTGTTTCCTTCTGAAACAGGAAGTCGGAGGGACGTCATGTTGAACTGCCTGAATAATTTACGCAACAGCTGATAACCGCGACCTCGTACAAGCTCCTCCCCTTTTTCAAAACGAATAAATTCCAACCATTTCTTTCCTCAAACAAGCGATGGTTTTAGAAACGTGACACAAAACTAGGGGGTGGGACGTGTATGGTTCTAGAGAGCATTTAATTGGATGATCACAAAGTTGCGACTTGTTACGAAGCATCAAAGAATTTTGTCGTTTTCTCGTAAACTGCTGTAAATAACAGTAAGGAACAGGTACAGAAAGCTCTGACGCGGCCATTTTGATTTCAGCAGCACTTGAAATATTTAGGTACAAGACTATCGCTGCTCTTTTACGTAATAGTTGTCCGTTTTATACAATTTGTTTTATACGATATCTTTGCATCGTCACATGCCTCCCACACATCTTCCTCCTTCTGTCTTCTGTTCGTCCGTGATCCCTAACAAGTCGTAACGACTCCTTCACCCAGAGTTCCTGATCATCAGACTTCAGATTTAGTTCAATCCAAATACGATACAGCACGTATGGTGTGTATTAAAGTGTGTGTGTGTGTGTGTGTGTGTGTGTGTGTGTGTATATAAGTGTGCACGCTTACTGGATGGAGTTCACACCTAACCGAGGGCCTGAATAAATCACTACAGTGTGTATCAGCATGTGTGTGTACATGTGTGTTTAAATGCATGTGTGTATGTGTGTATGAGTAGAAACCAGAGTTGTGGAGTCTCATACTGATTACGAGGAAGCAGATGCTGATGCAGAGTACGAAGGTGGGACGCGCACACACACGCACGCACACACACGCACGCACACTCTCTCTCACTCTCACAGAGACTACACTGTTTGCCATGACACTCCTCGTTCTGTCCATTCCAACCCTGTTCTCCGTTTAACTGCACCCAAGCGCCACCATGTGGCCAAACAGCAGCAGTGCACTAATTTGTTCACACGTCTCTCTCTCTGTCTCTCTCTCTCTCTCTGCCTGTCTCTCTCTTTGTCTCTGTCTCTGTCTGTCTCTATCTCTGTCTCTCTCTCTCTCTTTCTGTCTCTCTTGTCTGTCTGTCTGTCTGTCTCTCTGTCTCTCTCTCTGTTTCTCTCTGTCTGTCTCTCTCTCTCTGTCTCTGTGTCTCTCTCTCTGTCTCTCTCTCTGTCTGTCTCCCTCTCTTTCTGTCTCTCTCTCTGTCTCTCTCTCTGTCTCTCTCTCTCTCTCTGTCTCTCTTGTCTGTCTGTCTGTCTCTCTCTGTCTCTCTCTCTCTCTGTCTGTCTGTCTGTAGATGTGGGTGTGGTCAGTGATCAGTACAGCTCTCATGTGGAACAGCAGCAGCATGAAGCAGTAACGGAACCAGAGAACCTTTATGAGGAACCACAGCAGGTACAGTGCGCGCGCACACACACACACACACACACACACACACACACACACACACACACACACATTATACTGGTTAACTTAACATACATATATGTTACAAACTTTCATCTAAAATGCTTAATAAAGTCTGTACATCTACCATCATGTCATTATCTGATGTTTGTGAATCCACATCAGCTTCTTGTTTGATTATTTTCAGTATAATGTCGTTTCTCTGAGTAACATAGACTCAAGCACGAAGAGGAATCGTAACTGTACAGTATCTCACCTATAAATAGATCTGGATTTGTATAGACGTGGAAATTATACGCGCAGTAAAGCACAGCCGACACAGAAATTCACCGCATGAATGGAATCAGAAGCTTTGCAATTTTACTTTCTGTTCCAGTTGAAAAGATTGTGTTTGGTGTGTATGTGTGTGTGTATGTGCACGTGTGTGTGTGTGTGTGTAGGTGGAGGAGCAGAACCTGTATGAAGACTCAGACACGGGTGATCGTGGTACCTGTGCTCGAGCGCTGTACGACTACCAGGCAGGTGAGTACCACAGAAGAGAGAGACAGAGAGTGTGTGTGTGTGTGTGTGTGTGTGTGTGTGTGTGTGTGTGTGTGTGTGGTGTGTGTGTGTGTGTGGATGTGTGTGTGACTGCAAACTATCGACTCGACAGCTTCATAACATGTACATAAGCACTAAATAATGTACTTATGCATATGAAAGGTCATTACTTGAAAGAGCATGAGATGTAGTGGATGAGAAAATGAACTATTTGTATTATACATTTCTTTCCGAATATTTGCATATGCAAATGAGGCAGAAGATTAAATGTGTGCCAATTTGCATATTATGAGTGTAAACAGATTTCGCTCTGAATCGTTTTTGTTTTATTGTGTAACACACTCATGGGTGAGATTTTCACATAACAGCTTCACAAAAAAAAAAAAATTGCCTCTGTGTGTGTGTGTGTGTGTGTGTGTGTGTGTGTGTAGCTGATGACACAGAGATCTCCTTCGACCCGGACGACATCATTACCGGCATCGAAATGATCGACGAAGGCTGGTGGCGAGGCTACAGTCCGGACGGCCATTTTGGAATGTTCCCGGCCAATTACGTCGAGCTGCTCTAAGTGGCTCCACCAATCACGTCTGGGCGACAGTGACTCTGCCCCGCCCAAATTTAGTCACGTAGGGAAACGGGTCCGTTATTTTTAATTGGACAGACTGAAACGAAAACCATTGATCAACAAAAGAAAAGTGAAAAACTCCAATGAAACTCAGTTACAGAGTTGACTTTTTGTACTTTCTTTCTTTTTTTTTTTTTTTTTTCTTGTTTTTTTTTTTAAACATTCCCTTAAAAACATTAATACTGTGCTCACTGGCTAACAAGAGAATTGTGTGTGTCATGGAGTAAATAGTTGGTGTTATTTTATCATGTTAACCTCAAATATTCCATGGATCACTTCAGCATTTGTGTCTTATATTTCTGTAATATTCAATATTTTCCTTTTTTTTTTATTTTATTTTTTTATAACTTTTCCCAATCTGGACCAATTCCTGTTTGAGATGATCGCGTTTCAGTATCATTGGAAATAACACCGTTATTAGGATTAGAGAGATTTTTACTTCTGGCGTGGGCTCTGAAGTCTTGTTTTGCCTTGTTTTTGCCTTTTCTGCACATTTTGGAGCAGTGAAATGCCTCAGCCGATGATCTGAACACAGGTGCTCGAGGAAACTCTGTCACTAGTCTGATTATTTTCCTGCGTTTCTTAGCATTTAAGGGACTAAACTGTCATGCTAATCCGACGCACCTTAGCATAGCCTTCCTGTCTGCTCTGAAATGTGGATAAAATACTGTGATGTTCTTTTTCTTCTTTAAGTTTCAGGGAACAATCATTCAACCATTTTTCCTCTTGCCCTTAATTCATAAACAGATTTTTTTTTTTTGGCTGTCCTTAGCATTGACTCTTTTTTTTAATTTTTTTTTTAATTAATTTACACCACAGTTTGTCAATTTGTACAGCTCTTGAAAACCCACACGGTTATTTGCTGTGAAGGCTGTGCCACTAGGAGTGCGACTGAGTGAAAATGATGTTTTATTTTTTCAAAATTTAACATTAGATTGTATGGAGAATGATCATCTGACCACCAGCGGGAGCCTGGTTCCTTCAGGTTATTGTGATCTTTAATCGGAAAGATGAAATAAAGGAAGTGAAAATGCAGAGTGTGTGAATTTGATGGTCTTATTGTGTGGAATACTGATGGGGGATGGGAGAATACGTTTTTTTTTAGAGCTACATGAAGACCAGACTATTTCAACTTGTAATTGGGATTATTTACATATAAGTGTATGGTTAAATATATGTGGGGGGAAAAAGACGACAAACTAAATTAAATGTGCACTTTGTAATATTTTTTGACCTGTAGTAGTAGTAGTAGTAGTAGTAATAATAATAATAATAATAATAATAATAATAATAATAATAATAATCCATATTAAGACACCTAGATGCCTAAGAAGCCCATGCAGTGGAGATGCATCTTATTAAGTGTCTTTATTTTAGACTTCGCCACTTTTTCCTTAAAAGACAAATCGTGACTCATTTATGGTTTCATTAAAGGTGGTGGGTTCAGCTGGCATTCATTTCGGAGGGCTCTAAAATATATAAAGTATAAGTAGCTCGTTTTGTACTGGAGTGGTTCAGTGTTTGAGCCCGATTTTTTCCACAAGTTGAGGGCCTGAAACGTTTTCTATATCCGTAAAAACCTTTCGGCCATCCGTGTCAAATTAGCGAGAGTATCGTGTCGGTCTTCCCATGTCAAAAGCACAAAGCCATGACAGAAATAAGTGTGATGTACTGTTGGGTTTTTTTTTTTCCACATCACATTCCAGAAGGTAAAACAAATCAGGATCCGACAGAACAAATGGATTTTTCACCAACATCCAACACTGAGACAAGTGAAAAGGTCATAACGATGACGGTAAAAGCGATTGCCTCATCATTATTCCAACATGAAATCTTGGTGTTACTTTGTTATTTTTTTCTGATCGGATCTTTGGTTAACCAGAGCAATCAAATCAGCACCTAAAATCGTGCTTCAGTTTCATTTTCGAGCGTTAAAAGGTCTTCTGAGAGGTTATCTGGTGATAAAATCACGTCTAATTCATGCACGGACATTTATTTTAATGAGACATGGGAGGGCAGTGTGTATCTGTAACTTGCAGTGGTGTCTGTGGTTAGTACATTACACCAAAACCATTTCTGACATTCATACTTCCTGTGGTGCAACAGGCTCAATAGTCTTTTAGGTAAAATCACAAAAAATCACTTGTACAGCTCTAACCTCGAGTTTCGTCATGAGCTTTCAGGGACTGAAGGATGTGGCTTATCTTCTCTTAATCACACCGTGGGAAGATTATGTATGATTTCCATCTTATTTCAAAAAAAATAAAATAAATAAGGTACCACGAGGCTAAAGGCAATGAGTGCGTCTAGAGTTTGTGTTACTTTTCTACATTTACATCTTAAATTATTTTTATTGGCCTAAGAATTCAGTCACATTTTTCC
>JAKKZJ010000008.1:26145069-26158876 GCA_033441845.1 Pangasius mekongensis
TTTCTTTAGCAACCTTTTAACGGTTTTTTAAAAAATTGTTTTTTTTTTTTTTTTTTTTTTCACTTTTTCCCCCCGGTACTTTTTTTTTTTTTTTTTTTTTTTTTTTTTTTTTTTTGCTCATACGTCATGTCACGCAACTCCTCGTCTGAATAATATCAGGTGAATTCTGGAGCAAACAATCTCTTACTGCCACATCGACCACAATTCTTTCCTCACTTCATAAAAACGCTGCTGAACGGTTGAGCGTGTGATTGATCCTGTGACAGTTGGTGTGTGTTTGTGCTGCCCTGGTGTTTTTCATTTCCTGCTTTGCGGCCTGCTTCTTTACTGAGCCTCGTTGTCTTCGCTGTTTATTTATTCTGGTTGCCACTTAAGCACGCTTCCACTTTTGGCTACACCACACTAGACAATCTGGCGTATTTTTGCTGATATTCAGTTACCACTTTTCTTTTTTCTTTTTTTTTCACTTACAGTTGTGTATTAGCTCACCTTCTCTAGGAAAGGAACAGGGTAGATTTTTAGGTTTTAATTAGACCTTTTTACGCCCATTAAAACATGTTGTTAAAATGGATAGTTAACGATTCACGTGAACAATCATCCACTAGGACTTCTGCTGGGTTTTTTTTTCTTCTCTGTTTTCTGATCACACTTCTATTTTCATATTGTATTATACGTTCACATCACGTATCATTGCCCTTCAATCTGGATACTTATCAAATTGGCACTTTATTTAATTTTCTACCTCACTGTTCTGATTCTTACTATCATGCTGCTGTAACACTTTAATTTCCTCAGGAGAATTTAATCAAATTAAATTTTTTTTTTTTCAAAATCTTTAGTGGGTTTTTTTTTATTTTTAAAGTCTCTGAGGATCCGTTGGTCTATGAAGGTACGATTTTTTTTAAACATCAGCATGTGACGAAGAACGACAAAACATTTCTGGCATGTTTCTTCCTCTTTCTTTCCCCTGTTACAACATGAAAAAAAAAGTAATAACGTAAAAACTTAATAAGCAGTTTTTAAAGTTTGTGTTGCTTTCGCCCTGCAATGCTGCAGAATTTGCATTTCAAAGTTGCAAAAACCACAATGTTGAAATTTCAAGGGTGTCTGGTTTGATCCTGAGCTCAGGTTACTGTCTGTCACATGTTCTGTGACAGGTGTGTGTGTGTGTGTGTGTGTGTGTGTGTGTGTGTGTGTGTGTGTGTGGGTGGGTTTCCTCCGGGTTCTCCGGTTTTATCCCATCTCAGAAAAACATGTTAGTAGGCGAATAGGCCTAGATGAATTCCCCCTAGGTGTGTGTGTGTGTGTGTGTGTGTGTGTGTGCACTGGCATCCCCCATCCAGGATGTATTCTCACCACATGCCCAGAGTTCAACGGTTACTGAAAGTGATGGCACCAGAAGATAATTTCCGAATCCACACAATCATTTCCATTCATAGCGACTGACCTTTAACATTCTTCAAACGTGAAGATTGCACACTTGGCGTCGATGTTTCATCATTCCAGCAATTTCGCAGTTTCACCAGCGTTTCCTCCGGAGCTCTCCGTCTTCTAGTTACGATACACGAATAGAGCAATCCTCGAGCGAAACATGGATTCCTTATTACATCAGCGGTTTCTCTATAGGAAGACAACTACATGATTTACACATGAAACTAATAAAAGGTTCATAAAAGAGAGGGGTGCACAGGACACCTCTAAAACCCCACTCCGCCACCGCTTGTTCCCAATGTTTTTATTATTGCTCGTACTTATTGCTCGTACCTGCTCGTGATATTTTCAAATAAACCTAGGTGGTCCTATTTCACAAAATATACATTTTAATAATATAACATTAGTAATTTAAACCACAGCGACCCTAACCGGGTTAAAGTATGACCCATGAATCATGAGTCGTGTGTTTAGAAAAAAGATGCATCATGCGTAACAAAATGATCGGAAAATGTATGAATCAAGGTAAAAGTAAATGAATCATGTGTAAAACAAATCATGTGGAAATCAAGGAATCATGTTCAAGAGTCGCTTGTGAAAAAAAATGAATCATGTATAAAATTCACATACGAAATTAAAGGAATCGTTTGAAAGAGTCACTTGTGAATATAAAGGAATCGTTTCAAAGAGTCACTTGTGAATATTAAGGAATCGTTTGAAAGAGTCACTTGTGAATATAAAGGAATCGTTTGAAAGAGTCACTTGTGAATATTAAGGAATCGTTTGAAAGAGTCACTTGTGAATATTAAGGAATCGTATGCAAGAGTCACTTGTGAATATAAAGGAACCATGTGTTATAAATGAAAACAAATGAATCGTGGGTGAAATAAATCACACGTGGAAGAGTACAAACACGTGTCCTACACGTGAACCGTCAAAAGCTGAAGAGTGATAATTCACACGGTTCAAATAACTTTCTTACTGAGGAGATAAATCAAAGTATGTGGTAAATCCGTCTCACAGAGTGTCGCATGAGCACGCAATACACTCCTGTGATAATGAATACACACTTTTATATTAAAGCGAAAACAAAGTGACTCTGTGCAAAACTGCTTTCACACCTTGTCCTTAGACACAAGATCCCTCTTTTAATTCAGGACACATTTGTAGACTTACAGTATATGTGTTACAGTAAGTGCGTGATGAGTTTCTCATGGCATGTGTGTGTGTGTGTGTGTGTGTGTGTTACTGATGAGAGTGAGAGTGTAGCCTGGGGCAGAGGCCTCTGTGTGTGAAACCCCCGATGTGTTTCGCTTCAAACAGGATGACGGCTTACATGTTCAAAGCGGTGAAAAAAGAAGAAGAAAAAAAAAAAAACACACATTCTCGGTTTTACTATGAATCGTCCCGGAAGGAGGTGATATGAACCCACATTCACCTGAAATTTGAGGAGATGATGAGAAAGTGAATCAGATTGGGTTTTTTTTTTTTTTTTTTTTTCTTAATGTGAGAATTTTGTTTATATGAAAGTGAAATTTAAAGCTATTGAATCAATCAAAAGCAGAAAAAAAACAGAAGTGCCTTCCTGTAAGTGGAAATAGAAAACAAAAATCTCTCACTTTAATGTATTGCACAGGAATTGTAGGGGATTATTGTTCATCAGAGATACTGTAATTCCCATATTCCCACAATTCAACTGGAATCTGAGTGTTTAATGCAGCACTGTGTCTTTTTTTGTTTTTTTTTGTTTTAAATCTTTAGTTCAATCGAGAAATGGCGAGTTCAGAACTTACCAGTGGGAGTGCAGAGGAGTCCAAGCCCGGCCAATCAGAGAGCGAGGAGAGGGCGTTTGTCATGAACCTGTACCAGTTTATGAAGGAAAGAGGCACGCCCATTGAGAGAATACCTCATCTCGGCTTTAAACAGAGTGAGTAAACAAAACGTGTGTGGTTTATTTCAGCTTCAAATCCCAGGCGTGCTGAAAGTCACTCACGGGGCATTGATCAAAAACTTTAAAGGTGCCGTCAGCGTTTTTTTTTTTTTTTTCAAGTTTTGTAAGGAAAGGAGAGCAGACTGGAAGACCACCAGCATCCAACCAATCAGGACAAGCAAACACTGACTTGTCCTGCAATCATTTTTTTATGGGGTGTGGCTTTGAACGAAAAAACACATAAACATGGTCCGACTTTGTCTTGATTTTGCACTTCAGCAGCTACACTACTAGACGAAAGTTTCTACACCCCTGCTCATAGAAGGCCTTAAATCATTTTTATGCTATTTTCTACTATTTTATTCTGGATTAATAACGAACCCTATGACATAAGACATTGGGATTTATTCCATGACCAAGAAAAATGTTAAACAAATCAATACTAGTTGATGCATTAACTTTACTTTTACAGAAATTTTAACCATAAGCCTTTGTGAAAGTATCGTTGTAATGAAACGATGAAAAATATCTATTCAATCGTGTGTTTCAATTAAAAAAAAAAAAAACACTGACTACACCTTTAAACCTTAAATGTGAGAACTCTATTCTGTCCTGTTTTCGCAGACGTAGCTACATGTGGGCTTTACACTTTACAAATTTTGGCACAAAATTGTTTCACAGTCTGTTATTAAAAAAAAGCAGCCAAGATTTTTTTTTTTTTTTTCCTGGGGGATTTTACAGATACAGTGTGACAGGTAATAATTTAAATAAAAAAAGCCAAAAGCAGAGTGAAAACAGAGTAAAACCCGCTTCACCTAAAGCCCACTGAGCTCCTGATATCTTTTGTTCACTTTTCTGGCCACAAGCTTCAGAATCCTAAAGCCTGCAATATAATTTTCTTTACACTGCCATGTTAGCACACATATGTACACCAGATTCTTTGTTGTTGTTGTTGTTGTTGTTGTTGTTGTTTTTGGAGTATTTTAGTGCCGCTGGGTTGGAAAAAGTTCAATCTAAAACTTTTGCATGCTACATTCTTGCCAGTCTGCTGATGGCCTCTAAAAAAAGAATGTGGTTTGTCAGTCAATTTGCCTCTTCCTGTTAGAGAAGGTTCTTCTTGGCCACGTTTAGTGATGAAAAGCACTGGACTTCCTTAAGGCTACTTTAAGGTTTCATTAGATAATGAAGGGTTCTTAGTTCCCAGTAGTTCAATAGTTCTTTTAAAAAAAAATCAATCGCAGCTATTCTGAGTTTGACCATGAAATCGTTCGTGATTCTGACGATAACATGTATTTCATACTGCGTTAAAACTGTTAATGTGCAAACAGTGTTTCTGAGACAAACGATATGATTTAAACTTTCAGTTTTTACAATGTTAGACTGGTAGCTATGAGCTTACCTTACTTGCTCGCAGCATTAGCTTTATAGCTAATAACTTTAGTGCAAAACAAAAGAGGCAAACTTTGGACACCAAACATATGTCTTGGCTGATTGGCAAACATTTTGGGTGAATTTGTATTTTAGCTCATGAAATCTTCACAGAGGGTTAACGTTTGAACTTTCTGTGTTTTTCAGTTAACCTGTGGAAAATCTACAAGGCTGTGGAGATACTTGGAGGCTATGAGTCGGTAGGTTTGCACGCAAACACGCGCACACACACACACACACACACACACACACACACACACACACACAGAGCTCCATAACCTCCATCTGCTGAAGGGTCATAAATAGCTCTTACAGTTTGCCTGCTAACTGAACATCTCATAGCTTCTGGCCAGCAGATGGATGTTTTCTTTTCTTTACTTTTTTTTTTTTTTTTTGCGGCCATCACTTCACTGAGACTCTCGCTCCATCTCTGAAGTGGAAACTCGAGCTTGTCCTGACTACACTTTGAAAGCAATGGCCGTTAAAACCACAATGAGAGCTCGGGGGGGGGGTCCAACTTTCCTCCTCAGACATCCTGAAGCGTCGCTCTTTGAAAGACCCTCTGCCCACCTCTGCTTTCTTTTTTTTTTTTTTGTAGCGCTCACCTAGAAAGTTTCCACTCGCTCGAGTATGTGTGGTTAGAGCAGGTCTCACCAATCTAGCCACCTTTACTTTTTTCGGCCAAGGGTCTAAGGAGATGAATGTGAGAACCTACGTGCTTTTGTTTAAGCATTCTTAGAAGAAGAAAAAAAGGTTTAAAATCCTAAAATAACACACTTTAGTGAAAGTACACTCAGATCAAAACACACTAATGCATGAGAAAATTTGTTAAACATGCTAAATTGTAGCATTATGACTAACAAGACTCAGATTAGTTTAGATAATCACGCAGATATTGTGTTACTCATAACACACCACGGCACAATCGCACAATTAGTCACTGAAGGCTTAAATCTTATATGCTTTAAATTGATTGGTTACTAATCGCAATACTGAGACAGTTCCAGTAAAAACTGAAAGATTTCATTCATACCACAGCCCTGAGAATTCTCGATTCTGATTGGTCAGAAGGTGTTCATTAGCTTTCTATAACAGCAGCTCTGATAATAGTGCGTTATCTATAACTAATACATTATCGTCTCCATAGTAACAGCTCATTTACAGAGACTTGTACTTCGGACGCTCATCATAACCGAGTTTCTTAAAAAAAAAAGACGTGTGTAATCATTAATATGGTGAAACCTTCTGTAAGGAGATATTTATTTAAAAGCAGACTTACTGTTCCAACACTGAAGTTGATTATTTTCCTATAACAGCATGACACTATGTGTTTTATTCCTTACATCTCATCTCTTCTAAGTAACACCGGTGCCCGCAGGTTGTGTTATGAGGTTCTAACTGTGTGCGTGTGTGTGTGTGTGTTACCAGGTGACGACCCGGCGGTTGTGGAAGAACGTGTACGATGAGCTGGGCGGTAGTCCGGGCAGCACCAGCGCCGCCACCTGCACTCGCAGACATTACGAAAGGTAAAATCCATAATCCAAACCCGACTTTAATACCAAAATGAAATATTAATAATCCATTTCATCAACGGAATAAAGCTTGCCATGGTGCAAATGCTGGATATGCATGGATATATTTAATATTTCTTGATATGAGCTTATGATAAAACATATAGGACTGTTTTCGTTTCTAATATTTCGTTTCCATGGTCTTATTATTATATTCTTGTTCAATTCGCAAGATAATTTTGCGTCTTTCTAGAAACGCGTGCTTAGCACAATGTGTACAAAAATATCCGGAAATGGGTTTAATAGCGTTATATTTGTCATCTCCTAATGAGTAATATCAGATACATCCGTGTATATTCAAGATATTTCCACTCATCCTGCACCCACTTCCTGTGATTTGATCAGAACATTCTACGATTCGAGAAGTTATTGTTAAATGAGATGAAATCCGTACTCCTTCTGGTCAGCAGAAATACTACAAGGATATTATAAACTAGTTAGAAATCAGACTGTAATCATTTTTTTTAAAAATATGATAAGTATGTCTCTTGTGCTGTGGAGAAAAGTCTTGAGACTCGTTGCTCGAAAATGAGACGTCTAAGTAATGTAATGTACGGTATGAGACTTCCTTTATTTTATCGCAACCAATGGAGATCTGTGTAGAAATGATGAGAAATTTATTTGTCTTTATGACACTAGAGTGTTTGATGGAACACCTTTTTTTTTTTTTTTACTTACTAATTGCCAAAATGTCCGATTAGTCCATGCGAGCATCACTTTTCAAAAGCTCAAATCTCCAATCATACTCACAGCAGTAATGTGATCTCGCTCGCTCTGTGGTTCATGAAGAGCTCAGAACTGAAAACTACCCAGAAACCCTCAACTCCATTGTTCACACTGAATTCTGCCCGACTCGTAAGTGAATTAAGGCATCTGCCGAACACGATGCAGGATCGTCATCCCAGTTTCTATCACAGGGCAGCCTGGAAAATTTACAACATTTACAAGGTTGTGTCTCTCCTTTCTCTCGGCAGGTTAGTTCTACCTTACGAAAGGCATCGGAGGGGAGAGGAAGACAAGCCACTTCCTCCATCTAAACCTCGTAAACAGTACAAGAGGAGTGAGGAGGGCAAGGGCAAAACCGAGAGCAAGAAAAGACGGAGGACAGACGGAGAAGACCCAGAGGTACCGCGAAAAAACATTCAGCTCTCATCTGCATCCAATGCTTCTATCCACAATAACAAAAGAGCAAATTTGCTTTCAGAACCAAACATTTTGTCTTGTCCTTAAAACCAGACTAGAAAATTCCTCCATTTCATAATAATTATCATTATCATTTTTTATTATTCTTTTCTTTGCTTCTGAAACTAACCCAAACACTAGTTATACTACAGCTCTATTTGCAAAATTTGCTCTATTTTTTTTTTTTTGATATCATGCTCAGAAATACCACAGGAAGACAGACAAGATAATGAACATTTAGATTAACTTCAGATGAACTTCCTGTGTGTTGTATTCCGGCCATGTAAGACGTTTCTCAGGAAAAATCTGAGAATCTTCATTCAGTAGACGTTCATATGTGACATGCTTCTGATCTCGACACCAGAGCTCGTTTACACTCTTAGAAAAAAAAAAAAGGGGTCCTCAAGGGTTCTTTGGATGAGTAAGGGTTTTTAGCTTTCTAAAGTCGGCTTACTTAGCGTAAACGTGTGAAAAGGAAACCTCTTTTCCATGGGGATATGTTAAAAAAAAACAACAACAACAACCAAGAGCTATTTTTTTAATAGTGCACTGGAGAAGATGTAAAGTTAAACGCCTAAATCTTACAGCTCATCACAATAACTAATGAAAGCGACATTTAGGCTGCTTTGACTAGCTTCCTGAACTTTTCTCTAAAATGTGTGTGTTGTTTGTCAGGAAATTCTGAGAGGCAGTCACCACTGCGAGAGAGGAGACTGTTCTCACCCTGGACCCTGGCAAGTTTCCTCGGAGCATTCGGACGGTGACCAGGTCTCACCTCAAGACATGTGCCTCGGAGAGAAGCCTCTTCTTCAGCCGCAAATCCTTGCCCTTGGTATTTCCCCTCTGGAGAAGAAGAAGCGTCTGGCGCAGGCGAGCTTGAGCGTAGCGCCCCCTGCTGCCCTGGAGGACGGAACAGAGCCCGAGAGACCCTCGGTGATTCACCTGTCACATTCGTCCACACCTTCTGGACGCGTAAGCCACACCTCTGAGGGCTCACCCCTGCCTCTGTCCTCCCCTTCCTCCTCGCGGAGCCCGTCCCCTTTCTCCGTTTCCTCCGAGGACTGCGTGGCCGTGCCGACCCAGAAGACGACGGCTCCAGAAGCAGAGAAGCAGAAGCCAGCACGTTTTGGAGCTTCGCCTGAATCCGGAGTGCGCGTGTGCCAGCCCTTACCCTTCGTCCATTACCCCTGCCCCAAAGACGTGTCCCCTCTGCCACGCCCACTTCACCAGAACTTCTTCAACGTCACGTCGACACATCCGGACAAAATCCAGAGACACTCAGCGCTCCGGATACCCGTCCCCGCGACTCCAAGCCCAGGCTGCTGGATGCCGTCTGCCTCAAGCTTCACCAAGGTCGTCCCTCGCTCCCATGATCCCTGGAGGTCTGTGTCATTACAGCCGCTTTACAAACCCCACGCTCCGAATTCCAAGAGGCCAAGTAGCGCTGAGGCCTACGTGAAGAAGATCCCATCTCCTCTACGCTTCCCAGAACGAAAGGACAAATCCAAGATGGTGGTTCCCAAGCCAGTGCTGACCCAACAGTACCTCGTGCACCAAGCCGGAATGCCCACCTCTCCGTACCTGCCGTCAAGTTTCGAGCGGCCCAGACCGGAGTCGCTGGAACAGATGAAAGGTTTACACTTTCAACCTGTCCTCTTCCCTCATCTCAGCATTCCTCCGTCGCAGACACATCCCACACATCCCCTGCAAACTCCCTTCCCCGCGCTGTACGAGGCCACGTTGCGTCCGTACCCATACTCAGTGCCGGTCTGGCATACACCCGCCGGGTACAGCGTGACAACACTGCAGCCTTATTAACCCCGACTGCTCTCATCTCCTGGGACTGTCACCTGTTTCGAGTGGTTACAGCTTGAAGCGGGTCATGGTCAAAATAATGTAGCTTATGTATGGCATAAGAAAATCTCACTGGTTCACGAAGGTTCCTTCTGATAGTCTCTCAGCCTCAATATGACATTTTTACTTCCACTATGATGACTTGAATCACTTGGCAATTTTTTTTTTTTTTTACTTTATTCGTTCAGCCCAACTTAAAATACAGATTTAATCACATCAGCTGGTCATAATTTCAGTCTCCGGGTCCTGAAAAATCTGTCGGTTTTGACACAAGTTGTAACTGAAGGTAGCATTTCAGAAGGAATATTTTTCCTACTAAGAGTTTTTTCTCTCTCCATCTGATGATGTGATGGAAAAGTCTCATTTTTAAGCACTGAATGATAAAAACAAACGCAGCCGCTACTAAACTGTAAGAAACTAGAAGTAATATTAGTAATAATAAAAAAAAAAAAGGAAAAAAAAGAGTATTGGCAATCCATTACTTCGCACTACTGACTGAATCCCCGTGTTTAAACTTTCACAAATGAAGTAATGTGTTTGTTAACATGTATATTTGTACTGAGTATATAATATTTTATTTTCTATTAAATAAAGTTGCTTTGTATAAAATTCCTCTCAGGTTTGACAAAGGTGTTATGTAGGTGTTATGTACTGAAACAACTGGACTATTATGATACACTCCAGTACTTTTAATGGAAGCAATCTAAGTAAAAATGATTGATCGTGTAGGAACAATGTTCCAAAAGGCAAAAATTGCACCAGTTGCTATTGCTTTGCTGTTGTTTGACACCTATTGCTTTGTTGATTATGCTGCATGGCATCAGACAAACGTTTAGCTGTTTTGCCGTTGTTTTAATGTTGTAGCGCCCCTTATTGGCCAAAGGGCTGACTCTGAGTCTCTCTCTTTCTCTCTCTCTTTCTCTCACTCACTCACTCACTCACTCACTCTCTCTCTCTCTTCATTAATAAAACAAAATATTCCACAACATGATACATTTCTGAATATCCTTAAAGTGTTAACTGTCTACATGTGAAGGACAAATGTTATTATTATTATTATTATTATTATTATTATTATTATTATAAAATCATATTCTAAAGAAGTTAACCCTTTTTGTCATAACTGACTGAAAACCTTTCTGAATGAGATGTTTGGTCATTTCACACACATACTGTATCTTCATTGTTTTACAGCCTTTACTTTTAGACCACGGTGACACATTTAAAAATGATTTATTCGTTGCATACTTAATCATGGCATCAATAATAATTCATCACTAATGTTTTTTAATATTGTATGAACACAGTAGGCTCAGTAATACAATTGACTAGATCTTTTTTTCCACGGAATAGGCTTATTAGAATAAGTTTTGACTAATTTACTGTTGTAAACTTTAGTAGAAATAGGCTTGAAGTTTCTCACACAGATTTGACATGCAATCATGGAAACGTTAATAATAATAATAATAATAATAATAATAATAATAATAATAATAATAATTTTATTTCTATAGCCCCTTTCACACATAGAGTGTATAATATGAGTTCTCCCTAGTGTAACTCATGCTTAATATTATTTTAAATTTCTTTTAATCTATGCACAATATAAGTATAACTTCTAAATATTGTGACGTATTGCACAATTATTTTGCCTCCTGCGCAAAAGTGCGCAGAAACAACCTCCTCGAACAACCAATAATAATAATAATAATAATAATAATAATAATAATAATTTGTATAGCACCCTTTAGACATAAAATGAAAATTTAGATTAAAGTTATGTTGTCTCTACTGTAAATCTTGTTCTTATTACTATTTTAATCTGAAAAAAAAAATATAATCTTTATGGACTGCGCAAAATTGCGCAGATATAACCTCCTCGAATACACTTACGTCACGCACGTCAAGCTAGGCCACGCCCATATGATATGGCGCGAAATTTTTTTTTTTCTTTCTAGGAAGACGGTTTTTAACTTGGTGTGTAAACATGTCGGAGTTCAATAAGAAGCCAACAGAAGATTAAATAGCGCTGTACAGATGTATAAGCGGCCATCTTGGATTTTGGGAAGCGCAGTTATTTGCTAAACTCGTCCGCATAGTGAACATCAGGTACATTTTTGCCGCTCATCTTGAACTCTGTGTATGTTAGAGCATCATGGCGGACGCGCTGTCGGAGGCCAGCGAGCTGAGTGGAGGAGAGGAGAGCCGGGAGGAGGACGTGCTCACCCCGGCCGAGCTCATCGCCAGGCTGGAGGAGGTGAGGAACCGGGAGCGGGCCGGGGCCGCGTCCCAAACCGCACAGAGTAGTCTGTCAAAATAGAATTCCACTACAGGTTACCATAGTTACTATAGTCACCATAGTTACCATAGTGGACTATTTAGGCTTACTGTTTAGTACCGCAGTGTGCGGTTTGGGACAGAGCCACGAAGTGCTGTCACTGTTACACACAGTGTAAATGGTCTTTTCTTATCTGTGTATTTTTATATTTTAATTCTTAGTATAGAGGAACACTTTAACACTGTGTGTGTGTGTGTGTGTGTGTGTGTTCTCAGGCCTGGCTTAACGAGAAGTTTTCTCCCGAGCTTCTGGAGAACAAATCCGAGCTGGTGGAGTGTGTGATGGAGCAACTCACACACATGGTATGGATGGATTTTTGCGCGCACACACACACACACACACACACACACACACACACACAGAGTCATACAGTATATGAAACGGACAGAACCATGTTTTAACTGTGTGTGTGTGTGTGTGTGTGTGTGTGTGTGTGTGTGTGTGCGCGCAGGAGGAGAATCTGCAGCGTGTGAGGAAGGGCGATCTGAAGGCCAGCGTCCACCGCATGGAGATCGACCGCATCCGCTTCGTCCTCAGCAGCTACCTCCGCTCACGACTGCAGAAGGTAGCGGTAACGCCGTAGTCACCATGGTTACCGTCATTAATTGTGATTTAATGTCATGAATCTACACAAAATATGTTTTTTGGGGGGGGAGGGGGTGTCAATACAGTCAAAACTCTGTCAAATTATTTAGAAATAAGTCGCGATTGCGTAAGTATTCACCCCCGTTAGCGTGAAACCCACGTCGGAGACTCGGCGAAGGCGCTTCTCTGATCAGCTGAGCTTTTTGTTTTTGGCGAAAATCCAACGCTGCTTCATCACCCTGAGGACACGCCTAACTGCAGTGAAGCATGGTGGTGGCAGCATCACGTTCAGCGTCACCCTTGGCCGAGTTGTTAACGTTTTTGCGAGGCACTGTACTGTTTAATAGATATAAGATAAGTTTAATAAATATATCTAACCGTTATTTAGCTTAATCTTGAAATCCTGATTATTCATGCGTTTTTCCACTGAATAAAAACAATAGAGTGCCATTAATACCGATCAAACTATACGTTTTTGACATGAACGTCAATGTAGACGTTGTAAAGTCACCTATTATTGAGGATTTGCTTTTTGTATTGTTTTTTTAAACTGAATCTCCCTGATAATTTTCCACCATCATTTATTTTTATTTTGGTAAACGATCTCTTTAAGCACTCACATGTCTATTATCTTTTTTTTTATGCCCTTCTTCAGCTCGGTATGTTCAGAAATTATTCATTTTTCTTTTCCGTGCTGTATAAGATCCATTTTACTGGTTTTGTTTTGACTGCTAGAGACTTTGAGCCTGATTTTAAATCTTAAGACTGTATGTCGAAGTTATGGGACTCTTTACTGGGATATAAAAATATATCTAACATGCCTCTATTTTTTTTTTCTTTTTTTTTTCCTTTCTGCAGATTGAGAAGTTTTTCCCTCACGTGTTGGAGAAGGAGAAATCGCGAGCCGACGGCGATCCCTCGTTCCTCTCTCCCGAGGAGTTTGCCTTTGCCAAAGAGTGAGCGTCCCGTCCGAAGGCGCGAGCCTGAATAATAGCGGCTCCATAATAGCGCGTTGAGTTTGTTCCTGTCGGTAGGAGTGTGTTCAGTGGCGGTGTCCTGTGTTCACAGGTATCTAGCGAATACAGAAGTGTACCTGAAGGCTGTGGCGCTGAGGCACATGCCTCCTAACCTGCAGAGCGTCGACATGCTCAAAGCAGGTGAGCCCCGAAGAGACCTTTACGAGGTACTAGAGCACCAAAGAGCGTTTAAGAGGCAGATCACTGTTTTAAAGTACACTGCGTTAGTGCCGCACGATATTGAAGAGAAACGCGATACATGCGATAACTTATTAAATAATGCGAACTATAATGCTCTAAGTGTGAAAACGACTTTAATACCATAAATGACCATAAATGTTTCATGTTCTTTTGAGGAAAAGAAAGCAATCTCTGCTGTGTGCGTCGCCCTAAAACTTTACATTTTTCGTAAGTGTTAAGTTACTAATCGTAAGCCCTTGCGATATGCATCTTCTTCTTCTTCTTCTTCTTC
>JAKKZJ010000008.1:26160112-26179277 GCA_033441845.1 Pangasius mekongensis
CAGAGATGCGTGCGCTTATTCTCCGCTTCAAGCTTCAAATAAATGTATCTCATCTGTTCAGGGTCTCTGGTGCTAGTTATAACTGGTAACACAAAACGTAGCCACTTCAGCTTGGTTTATCCGGAGCTTCATAGCTGACCAATTAAATTTGATTTCAGAAATTTTAGCTGAAAAGCAGTGTAGCCTGTTTTCTACCAAATTGTAGATGTACTTTAAATCATGGCTGGGTGATACGACGATATAAAATAATAAATTATGTAAAAATTTATGTCTTTTCTGAGACATCGGTGGTATCGTGATATCTTTTTCGAACTTTTTTATTTTAAAATAGCAACGACCAACTTTGATTGGCTGCATCTGATTTGATTTATTCCTGATTTGTTGTTAAGATTTATTATGATTAGAATTCAGTGTTTTTTTAAATCACTGTTTAATGTATATGAAGTTTATCATTTTTTAAAAAAAGCATGTATCGCGATACATATCGTATTTCGTAAAGACGTCTTCGATTATCGTGATACGATCTTTTTTTTTTTTTTTTTTTGGTCGTATCACCCCACCCTTACTGTTCGTGACCTCTACCTGCTGTCTGTGTGTTTCAGGGAGTATGTGGTGGACCTGGAGGAAGCCTCGCAGCATCTGATGCGTTATCGCACTATAGCGCCTCTAGTGGCCAGTGGTGCAGTGCAGCTGATCTAGCACAATGAAATAAAATGGACACCGAGACTGACGATGATGATGATGATAATAAGGCAATGTGTGCACTGTGTATTATTTTATGTTTCATATGAATTTCTATTGTATTTGTCATTGCGCTTATTACGAAAATGATCTGTTTTAAAAAAAAAAAAAATACAAGCTTCCTGATAGAGATGGCGTGTTACATGGTTTGTTTTTTTTTTGCTTGTTTTTTTTTGCATGTGTCTACCTATTTTCAGAAATCTTATCTGAAGTTTAGTGTCTGAAGTTTCTTTCTGTCGTTTTGTTGTGACATTAATGTGGCAAACAAGTACGAATTTAGGAACGTTTAAAGCCTGCGCTGTAGTGTAACGCCCCAAAGACGCTGTTTGTGAGATTGTTTGTCCGTTTTTCACGTTTTTTTATTTTTATTTATTTTTTTTTTCCCCCACCATCGTAATTTACTTTTCACTCCATCACGGAATCTCCTCCATACAGATAAACCTGATGGGACTCAACCTGTTGGAAGGAGGAAGAATAATTTTCAGTTCTTGCTTTTGTTTATAATTAACCTTTTATACAGTAAAAGCTCACGGTCAGTTCACGGTCTTATAATCTTGTATTGTAATGATGTAATGATTTGCCAGTGGGTTTGTGGGAGGAAAAAAAAAAAACCTCCTGTTTTACAATTTATGTACAGGGAAATAAAGAGATTCACAAGACGTTAACTGAGAATAAAGTGTGGGTGTATCCTGAAACGACACAACAATCTGAAACATAAGATGCGAGTACAACAGTTTGAAATGAAACAGAAAGACGTTTTTACAAATGTAGTCGGGAATCCTTTGATTCGAGGAAGGCAGCGTATGATATATTACAGAGCTGTCGGGGGGAACAAACAGGGTTATTATAACAACATTCAGAAGCAGTGCAGAGGATATGACGGAGACAATTCAAACTTTAGAACTGATCATCATGATTTATTTTTTTCTTAATAATCATTTCTTTACAATTTTTGGTGATATCTGTGAAATCAAACATGCTGAATGTCTTGTTGGACCAAAAAAAAATTCATTTCATTTTGTCCTAAGGGAGTACAAACTTTTGCATTCATCTGTATTTTGGTGACTTTAGTAGGTAGCACCGATCCTGATAGACATCACCGATATAGAGGTCGTTGATCGTTACTGATTTGGCAGTATGTGCATTTTATGGCTTTCTTATTTTTATTAATACTAAAATCATTTTGGCTTGGTGATGCCTAAATCATATTAAATAAATACAAATGTAATAATCAGGGCGTGCTAATTTTTCCATCCAAAACATTTTTAAAAATAATCTTCATAACACTGCTTTCTTTTCTACTACACGTTTTTTTTTGTGCTCTACCACAGTTCTAGATGCAGACTGTTGCATTAAAAGTATTGCGCCAGTTCAGTCCGGACTCAGTGTCTCAGCGTCCGACGCTGATGTTACACACTTTGCAGCTCGGGTCCTTCTTGGCGTTGGCCGTGGAGAGGCTCATGAGCTGGTGATGGCCGCTGATCTGCGCCACCGTGCCTTGATCCAAAGGCAGCGCTTCTGTGTACAGAACCTCCAGGATGACATCACTGGCGTGACAGAACGTCGGTTCCTCCCCGGGGACGCACGTCAGGAAAGGATTGGACGCGAGGTCCAGCAGGGGGAGACGCCCCTCGCAGAAGCGATCGCCCTCCGAGCCGACAGGGGCCAGCACCAAGACGACGTAGTGATACGCCGTATACATGCAGTAGAAATCTGCGAAGTAGAGGTGTGTCTCGGGCTTCAGGAGGAGCGCGGCGGAGATCTGGAAACGCAGGGGGCCGTAGGGCGAGTCTTTAGGAGGGAGGCCCGTGTCGAACTCGGTGTTGCAGCTCAGGAAGACGCCGCGGAGCTTTCCGTTGATGGGCGAGCCGTGGCTGCCGCTGTTGTCTTTCAGAGACGGGGGCATTAAACCTCCACATTCCGTTCTTTGGAGGAAACCGAACAGAGAGAAATGGTTTAAGACAAAAACATCTCGCATGGGATTCAATATACCAAGCAAGAGGGCAAGCGAACCAAGGAATTGCTCAGGAGTCTCAGTCAAATGTTGGCTTAGAATGTCTTGTTGCATGTGCTATTAATTTTAATGAAGGGTGCCAATAATTTCTGTGTTGCATTTGTATAATAAATAAAAGTTAAAGGACGTCTAGATTTCAGCCAGTGACATTTAAAAACTCGTACTACCCTAGTCGTATATAGTTTGCAAACTTAAAGCAGCTGTTCGTAACTTTTAGAGTCCTCTAAAAGAGTCCTGTCTGCAAGGTGAACTGCAGTTACAACAGAAACACAGACATCTTTCCGCTCAGTCAACCCCAGTCCCTCTGTTGAAACCATGAATACCCAGTGAGTTATGTTTGAACTATAGAGCAGATCAGCTTTGTTCTTTCGTGGGTGGGGGATAATTTCTGGGCTGTAAAAATGTAAACAGAAGACCGTCTTCTGAGGGAGTTTTGCCTTGCCACTGTCACCTCTGGTTTACTCACTATCCATCTAAATCTTCTATTAGATTTCTGAAAAGCTAATTTGCGACAACATTTATCTTAAAAGTTCTATACAAATAAAATTGAATTAAATTACCCAGCGCAAAGATCAGCACTAAATGGTAGAGAGACCACCACATTGAACACTCTCTCTCCCAGTTAAGGTTTGTGGTTTTAACTCTCAGACCAGACTGGTTACATGGGTATATTAGGAAATAGTGGTGTTTTGAAGGTATCTTTGAAATTGCAAGTAGTTCCTGTGATGTACGTTAGCAAAAACGATGATATTAATTATAATACTCTGATTTTTTTTTCACATTGTTTAACCACTCGTCTTTTATTTCCCCAGCCACCAGCTCACCCAGGGAGGGTAAAAGCTAACACGTGCTTCCTCCAAGACTGAAAGACATGAACCCAGCCAACCACATTTGTGCGCTGCATCCTCCATCTTCCGCGTACACGAGCTCGCCGATTCGAAGTTGTGATCTTGGGCAAATGCTTTTTGGATGATTGGAGGGAAAGAGAATGGTACGATGATGAACTGACACCAACCTGACATAGTGGAAGTATTCGGGATGCTGGTTGCGGTAAAACACAGAGAAGCGCAGCAGCCTCCCCGCTACACCCCGAGCTTTATCCAGCAGCTGCTGCAGATGATCTACAGCATAATCTACAGCACAGAAACACCATCACACACCTCCAGAAGCAGTCAGTCAGCCACGACATGTTTGGTGTTTGTAGCTTATTTAGTCTGTAGCTTATTTACTCTGTAGTTTATTTAGTCTCACACACCGATGTTGATAACGTGTAAGGGAAGCTAAAGCTTCTCATCACTTTCTTTCATTATTTGTTAGCTAGATTAGACTTGTAGCTCAGGTTTAAAGCTAAAGAAGCAAAGTACAGACAGCAAACATCACCAATCATTATTTGACTACACGTAAGATATAATTATGTCGCTTATAGCAGATCTGTTTCTTAAGTATTACAGTAATTAAACACTGAAATTATTAAGTGAAAGAAAAACTCAGTAAAGTAGTAGAGGTAGAGTACAAATATTTAAAGTAAAACTTGGCCCTGAAACCCATTTAAATTTCAAGTCATAATATCATATCAATAAGAAATCCGGTGTAGAAGGAGTGGAGACGTTGGTGCAAATGCTGGACTCAAAGTCCCAGAATGCAATGCAGCTACATGACGCAGCTGAGACTCGGCTCGGCGATTGAGAGATCTGCGAAATGACTGGTACGATGGTGTTGATGGTGGTGTCAGTGTGAAAGCTGACGCTTTGGAAGCTGATCTGTTTGAGCAGCGAGAACAGACGAGGAGGTGAGAGAGCTGGACAGACTAAAGGACTAAAGCGCCGCTGCATCGCTCTCTTTAGGTAAAGATGAAGAGCGGGTTAAATCTCACACTGCACCGCTATCAGAACGGCATCGTGGGTAATGTAGGAAACTAATAAACAACATGAAAATAGACCGTTAAAGAATAAATCTTGGGCACTGTTGAAGCTCACATGTAAATGATGATGATTCTTACCCCCAGTGCAGAACTCCACCACCTGACTCCACTCAGACACCTGTAATAATAATAATAATAAGAAGAAGAATATTAAAAATGATAATGATTATAAGAATTAGTCGCAAACAAGGTTGCTGGAAGAAGAAGAAAGGAGTGAAAGGAGGTGGAGTGGACCTGGTAGTCTCCATCAGGCTGGCGGATGGCGGTCTGTACGGCCACACAGTACTCGGTACGAGGGCTCAGGAACCAGTGACCTCTCACAGCCATCGGCAACGGCACCGCCTTGGCCACCAGCTTAGTGGGAACATCCTGTGAAATCAAAACGCAACATGATCTCTACAGAGTGAAAGTCGTTAACCGCTAGTAGACATTTCGTAGACAGCTAGTAGACACTCTGTAGGCATCTAGTAGATATTTCGTAGACAGCTAATAGACACTTTGTAGACAGCTAGTAGATATTTCCTAGACAGCTAGTAGACATTTTGTAGACAGCTAGTAGATATTTCCTAGACAGCTAGTAGACATTTTGTAGACATTTTGTAGACAGCTAGTAGATATTTCCTAGACAGCTAGTAGACATTTTGTAGACATTTTGTAGACAGCTGGTAGACACTCCGTAGACAGCTAGTAGACACTCTGTAGACAGCTGATAGACATTTCGTAGACAGCTAGTAGATATTTCCTAGACAGCTAGTAGACATTTTGTAGACAGGTAGTAGACATTTCGTAGACAGCTGCTAGACACTTTGTAGGCAGCTAGTAGATGACCTCGTCCAATATTTCACAGATTTGATGCTTTACAACAAAACACTGATGTTGCAAACTAGCAGAACTGTTACATAGCATAATCATCTTTACCATTATAGGACGCAGTTAATTGCAAAGGTTTACACCCCCTGTGGTTTTCATTGTAAAAATGGAAAATGTAGCTCTGTTTAACAGCTTATCTCCAAATACGTAGAATTCCAAGAAGCTAAAAATCAAACGGTGTATAATAATCTGAAAAAAAAAAACAAACAACAGTGACAGGAAAACAATCTGGCAACAAGCATGGCAAGGGAACGTGTGATTCTAGCTGCTTTAACGTAAGAGATAACATGAAATAACGTATGTTATCGTTTCTATAGTAACGGCTCATCCACATGGACTTGTACAGCGAATGCGCCACAGAAACTAATTTAAAAAATGTGTGTGATCAGTAATAAGGTGAAGTTTCCTTAAAGTAAGGAGACGTTTATTTTAACGCTCATGGAAGGAGTTTCCAGTGCCAGCGCTTTGTAACAGTCAGAGGTAAAGCTGTAGCTTCTTCGGGACAGAGGAGTTTACGCTTTGTGGTGCACTCTTCCAGAAACGTAGAGAGAAAGTAGGGATTCATGGACGTTCCACAACATTAAAGGTAACTCTAAATGGATAAAAAGTACGAGATATCCTTCTTTAATTAATACGAAATTGTAATCGTTGGCAAATTGCTGTAGAGGAATAAATACTTTTAAGATGTGCTGTCATAGGAAAATAATCAACAGTTGAGCGGTAGCGGTAGTCGTTAATTATTTTTCTATAACTGCGCACCCCAATGTGTTTCATTCCATACATCATTATAATGAATCAGGATGCACAGATTTTTGAAAGAATGCTCGTATGTAAGCTATTTTGCATAAAAATGCTTAAAAAGGAAAGTCAGTCAACGTCACATAGTCACTGAAAGTATTAAATATATTTCATGAACGGTCCTAATATTGGTCTGACATCAATACTAGGAATCCGATTGACTCTTATTTATTAAAACTACAGTGCAAACTGACGTAACTCTGCCGTCGCCACGTTTAAAGCATCTGATGTCCATGAACTCGCTCGCGCTTTGTTGTAGAAATAAATATTCCTCCTTCATATCAGGGACTCTATCAAAGCTAATTAGTTTTGTTGTGAAGTCTCGGTCCTTTGACAAGCGAAACCAATTACAGAAAGCACAGAAGCCCATAACCATAGCAACCCTGTCCTTCGCTCGCGAGTAAAGCGAAGGCCGCGGTGGAAACGAGGGCGATTAAAAACACATTTAGCAGCGATTTTCTGCAGCTGACCAACGGAGAGCATCATAATCTGGTCACCAAGGAAAAGCGTGAATAACAAACCACTCGGGCTTTTTTCACGAGAACATAAAAGCGGCGAGTGTTGAGAACCAAAACACTCAACGTGTTATTTATTTATTTATTTATTTATTACCCACACATTTTATTGACTAGTTAAATGTTTATTTCAGCCCGGCTGCTTCGTGAGCACTCCGGCACGGTGGCCTTTCGCCGCTCGCCGGAGTTTTTGCTTATTGAAGAGGACGTGAGTGTGTGATGAGTCACCGGCTCACGGCAATTTTCATGACGAGGTCTTCGAGTTTCTAGATGAGAAGCGACCGGAAAAGCGACGCACACGTCTAGATAATCTCATCTCCAAACCTCCAGTGCTTTCATGTTTATTCTCACTTCCTTTATCTCTCTCTCTCTCTCTCTCTCTCTCTCTCTCTCTCTCTCTCTTTCTCTCTGTCTCTGACTTTACACTGCAGGAAAATTTAGCAGAATATCAAAGATGAAATACCGCCAAATCTTATCGCCTGGAATCGTAACGTTAACGTGACAGCTGAGATGCAACAGGAGAAAAAGCAAAACTGTTGTAGATAGTCGTTCGAATGAGAATTTTTTTTTTTTTAAAGTCAGTAACATTGATTTCAGTGTCAGTATCCTTTTTCCTTTCCATCCTACCAAAGGAAAAAAAAGTGTAATTGTTGATATTTTCTGAAGGAGTCTCCAGTGTCAGCGCTTTGTAGCAGTCGGATGTAAAGCTCTTCAGGACAGAGGAGTTTTACATTTTTGTGGTTTCTCAGAAAGACTCAAGAGGAACCGGAAAAGGGTTCCAAAAGGGGAACCCATCCTCATCTGGGTGACACTGAATAGTGCAGTTATAAATCATTACTCTTCTATACCTGTGTACTGTAACGTCAAGCGGAGCTACGTGTGTTAACAGGAACTTTTTTTGAGCGTCATTAGAGTTTTAACTTTAAGCTGGAAACCACTCGGTGCTGCTGAGGATGTCCCCACATGGGCAGGGAGTTTTTCCTCACCACCGTCGCCTCTGGCTTGCTCATTAGGGATAGGTTCATAAATTTAAAATTTTATATCCTGTATTTTATATATTTCCATAAAGCTGCTCTGTGACAGTGTCCACTGTTAAAAGTGCCATGCAAATAAAACTGAATTGAATTGAATAAAACCATAACAACATTTCTGTAACTTCAAGACAGAGAAAGAGAGAAAAAGAGGTTGGCGAGTTTAAAAAAAAACTTGTTTCATGGACATGTCAGTAAATGTAACCATAAACGGATAAAAAGTATGACCTATCCTTATTTATTGATAATAAATGTTTAGTGTTGGCAAGTTGCTATGGTGTAAGAGGGAAAAAAAAACTTTTAAAAAATGAAAATGCTGAGCAGTTAAACGAAAGGTGAAAACAGGACTAGGGAATATAAACTTTATTCTACTTAAAGTTCTTCATAATCTTCCACATTTCTATTCTAGGTTTATAAGCTGTATGTTAGTAAGGGAAGAACGTGTGAAGTAAATGCCTTTTTTCATTCATGTCCATGAAGATCTTTTTTTTTTTTTTACTCCAAACCTGATTGTATATTACTTGTTTTTTGCAACAACAACAACAAAAAAAACTTTCCCACAGAGAGTGAATGAGAAACTCTGTGTCAGAGTCGGATATGTTTGTGGGGGGAAAAAAAAACCCACACTTGATCTTGATGCACTCACTCTGTGTTTGAAGCGGTTCCTCTCTCCTCCAGTTTTGCGGCTCAGGTCGATGAAGTAGTGCGTCACGCGTCCCGCGTCCTCCGGGGTCATCTCCCAGGCAACACGGAACGAGTCACAGGTCACGTCGCTGATTTGGACGTTATGTGGTGTGGAGAGGAGATCTACCACCTCGGCCATCGCCTAGAGAAAGAGAGAGAGAGAGAGAGAGAGAGAGAGAGAGAGAAATGTCAAGAGGTGAAAAATTACAGCAGGCCAATGAAAAACCAATCTGCCTTCTTCAGACAAAATTCAATTAACCTTTGGACGGGCGACTCATCGAACCACATCACTTTCTCTCTCTCTCTCTCTCTCTCTCTCTCTCTCTCTCTCTCTCTCTCACACCCTCAAGTACAATTTCAGCATGCTTTATTCTCATGATTAATAAGACCACAGTGTATGAATGAAGCTCAAGTAAAAAAAAATTTCAGAATGTAAACCTGCAGAAAATGTAAAAAATTGAAAAAAATTAAAAGCGGTCTAACGGCAAGAGAGGAAAAAAAAAAACAAAGACTGATAAGGGAATAACTGATTATAGCTGCCGTAACATAACTGATAACTTGTTTCACAGTTCCATTAAAGGTAACTATAAATGGATAAAAGGTACGATGTGTTCTCATTTAGAAAACGATAAACGCTTAGAGTTGGAAAATCGCCGTGGTAATAAAACAAATCAGCTTGCCGTTGTTAATGGAATATGAAAACATGGAAAATGTGAAATGTACTGGATACTGCAGATGTAGCCGATATAATACATATTTGGAATATATTCATTGTACATCTTTTTTTTTTTTTTAAATATTTGAGTCTATATTTAGAGGACATTTTATGGATGAAATTTGAGTAAAAAATGTGTGTAAACCTGTAAAGAAATTTTAAAATGTAAAAAAGAAAATGAAAGGATATAAATAGTACTGTAACACTGAAAGTAGAAAATATTATAATATATTATAATATTATAATTATTCTCAGATATGTTCTGTATTGGCCAGTGTGTGAGGTTGTGTACGCCCGGTTTCCCTGTGTGTGAGCGTTTCTGACTCCGTGAGCGTATGCGAGAGAAAGGAAAGGAAGGACGACGCTTGCAAGAAACGAATTTATTCTCGTAGTGTATGAATTTTGTCAGTGCAACCAGTTCTTGCAGGCGTAAGTCTGATTTTATGTATAATAATCATCACCCTTATAAAAAAATCACTCACACGGTCACAAAATCTGATTATTATGTCACTGCAAAGATGATTTCTAGTAACAGCAAAATGATTTATTCCTCTGTGCTTGAAAAAAAAAAAAAAGAAGACATCAGGAGGCTGTTCAGTTGCAAACGGCATCAAATGTTTTGCGGTAAAATGACAAGTGACTAGTTTAAATAAGAAACTTTCTACTGTTCAGTCATTTATTTGGCTATAATTCCTTATATAAATTCATTAACCAGAGAGATTAATGAAAATGCAATGGCGTAGTTTGTAACTTGAAGGAATTATAATAATGTCGGGTTGTGAATGTTGCTAGCTTAGTTATTAACTAGTTTAATTCACTATAATTTAAAAAAAACATCTTCAAACATTCTCTATTTATTGAAATAAAGTTATTTTATATTTTCAGAACGAATAAATTAAGCCTTGTACGGCCTTCAAGCATTTTCATAAACCTTGCTGGTATTTATCTGTCTACATAAATAAGTATATTAATACATAGATTGCGTATATGAATATACAACCTTTCCCAGTGCAGTTAACGGAGGTTAAAAAAGACTTTTTTTTCTAGAGAGCTAGATTTCTTATGACACAGAAAAATGTATTATTGTGGTTGTATATAAGTAATATAAGTAATCGAGCTTAAAGCAGCGGTTTGTCATTTTCGAGCCCTCTGCTGGCTGTGAATTGAACTGCAACCGCAATCAAAAACAGTGATGAACTTCTGTTAAATCTACACGTTATATAAAACTACACATTTAGGGTGTAGAGCTGAACAGCTTTCTTTTTGTCAGGGGGTGGAGCTAATTTCAGGGCCAGAAAAATGTAAAACAAAGAGTCAACTAGAGAGGAAACTAGCAAGATCAACTATGACACTGTGAATGACAGGAAGAGGAAGAAGGTGAAAGATTGTGTGTGTTTTTCTTGAGATTGTGAGTCACCTCTCGGTCACGAGAAGGTAAGATTGCTAACTGCAGCTTTAAGCTTGGTTACTTATATACGACCATAACAGTTTCTAATTTCTAGCTTCTATGTTGTAAAAACGTAGTCCAATTAATATTTCCTTTAAGCTCACTCTAGAGTTTACACAGAATGGTGTGGAAAACAAAAAACATCCAGTTCTGAGGGTGTTTTCTGATGAGAGAGGTCAGAGGAGAATGGTCAGACTGGTTCAAGCTGACAGGAAGGCTTCGGTAACGCAAATAACCACTCTTTACAGCCGTGGTGAGCAGAAAAGCATCTCAGAACGCGACAAACTTTGAGGAGGTTCAGCTACAACAGCAGAACACCACATCGGGTTCCGCTCCTGTCAGGCAAGAACAGGAATCTGAGGCTACAGTGGGCACAGGATCCAAAACTGGACAGTTGAAGATCGGAAAAACGTCACCTGGTCGGATAAAACTCGATTTCTGCTGTGACATTCAGACAAAATTTGCGGTCCTACCCAGAGTTTGGATGGTGTTCTGGTGAATGTATGCAAACTATTACCTATTTATACTGTATTTATCTTAGATACATTGATACAAACTCACAAGGCTTGCATCCTGAATCATATGTAAATGATTCTTTGCAGATTTTATCTTTGTAATAAACGTCTAAAAACGTTTTAAATGACAAACTAGACCTCTAATGTGGATCAGATTTAGATCCAGATCATGGCTGACCAGGACACGGTTTAAAATAGCATCTTTGGGACACTTTAATTGAATTCAATTGAGTCTGTGCCAATAATAGATGCCTGTGGACGTCTCTGGTTTGTCTGCAATTGTTCATGAAATCCTAATTAAGTAAAGAAATGGAAGGATGTTGCTCGGTGTGCAGCAAATAGCTATTACGCATAACGTTTCCACTCAGCAGGAAGTGATACAGCACGTCTCTCTCTCTCTCTTTCTCTTATTCTGTCTAGGTGAGAATTGAACCTCCAAATCATATCAAATCCTCTCGGTTTCAACACCCGACTCCGAATCCTCAGAACTTCCTGTGATGGGAGTGTGTGTCCTGCCATTCCAGCCCATTGCTCTCGTCTCACAGAGGGATGATTAGCGATAGAGGTGTAGCAGAGGTGATAGTATGCGTTATGGGTTCGATTAGCCGGTGTGATGTGTGACCTCAAAAAGAGAGCGCACACACACACACACACACACACACGAAACCTATTATCACACACTCCACACAGTGAGAGAGAAAGTGTCAGGACTTTGAATTATGACCACCTCTCTCTGTGTTTTTCCCCTTCTCTGAGGTCGTTCTCTCCATAAACCCAGACATAAATCTCACAATATTTCACACACCGTGACTCCTTCCACGCCTCAGAGCACTTCTGTTATGTAAAACACACAAGCTGCATTTGTAATGACCCGGGGAAAAAAAAAAAAAAAAACAAGAACCATGAGTCAGAGGCCGGCACGTTGTCGCTGATTAGCTTAAAACTCTGATATGATAATTATATAAAAGCTATAACATGACTAGAAATAAAATGTACACAGTTTTTCAATCAGACAAGACGTGTTTGGTGTCTAAAGTTTGCTTTAGTTTTGTAGTGGAGCTACAAGGCTAATGTTGCTAACAAGTAATGGAAGCTTATAGCTACCAGTTTAGCATTGTGCAATTGCAAATCATCACACACTCACGTCAAAGGATATCATTTTCTCAGAAACTTGATTTATACATAAATATCGTCATAAGATTGCAGAATATGTTAACTGGATCCACATTGTCATCACTAAATCTCTTTTACGCTACAGATTTTGCCAAGAACTTGTTTCTGTTAGTGATTAATTTCTATTTCATGCAATTTTATCTAGTTGTATTTGATTTTTTACCAGCCTTGGAAACGTGAGTCGATTAGCTATCACACCAGAGTTTTGCTTAGCCAATTTCCAAAAAATAGCTAGCTATCCTTACATTTAAGACAAATAAGATCCTGAAAAAAAAACCACTTGATTTTTTTTTAAAAGCAAGCTGAAAACCAAGTTCATGCGAGCTACACGATTAACTAAATTTAGCAAGTTGCAAAAGTAGCTTCACAGCATTAAAGCTACATCCATGAGTCATGTCACCTTCTGTGCTACTTAAAAATAACTAATAATAATAATAATAATAATAATAATAATAAAGATGCTCAACAAAAGCTAGCTATCTCTTAGGTTTCATTAGCATTCAAACTTCTTAGCTTAGCCGCTTAGCTTAGTTTGTCTTGTTTACAACCAACGGACAAGAAAAAAAAGCTTCATAATTTGCTGGATTATAAATTCAAGTAACTGAAATCTAAATTCTATCAACATTTAATTAATTACAAGCTAATTTATGTTTTCATCCTGCTATTGGGAAATGTAGCTAGCTCAGCTTTGCTAGCTCAGCTTTGCTGGGTACACTACTAGCTCAGCTAAAGAACAAACCACTGTTAACTTTTCTGTGGTGTGAAACTTTAACATTTTTAGTTTCACCAGTGAGAACTCGACCCTGCGTCAATCTCACATCAACACTAGCGTTACATCGGCTCCAAGATGGCGGCTAATGTTATCTGTCTTTAGCTCTGTGTTCATATGTGTTTATATGTAAGCTAGTCAGCTGAGATTTTTGGTGTAAGTGTGTGATGGTTTATGCTAATATGCTAGCTATAATCTTGGCTGAGTGATTACATTTGGATTGAGGAGGAATGCTGTGTGTGTGTGTGTGTGTGTGTGTGTGTGTGTGGCTTCGTACTGTTAATATGGATGTCAGTGGATGACAAAGAACCCACTTTGAGTTTGTCATGCATGCCTACATCCACCCAGTAATGTGTGTGTGTGTGTGTGTGTGTGTGTGTGTAAAAGACACCATTCAATCAAAGCTTTGTAGAGTTTATGAGCAAATAAACATCTGTCCTCTACTTGTCTTTTGGGAATAGTGTAGCACTGCAATGGTAACGCCGTGGTAACGCCGTGGCGACACTATGGCGACGTTTTTTCAGTGTCATAGAAACAGCATCCTCTCCTGTGCTCTCTCTCTTTCTCCGAGTTAATGTAGGGCACTAAAATTCTCCAAGGACTTATATCAAAACCCTAAATTTTACACACACACACACACACACACACACACACACACACACACACACACGCTTGCTCTACTTTCATTTCGTTTAATAAAAAAAATCACTCTTAGAAAGCTTTGTTTCACGTGTTTCTGTGGGCACCTGCTCATCTCAACGTTCATCTAAATGTCCTCAGTTGAGACAAAATCTATTTTATGGCGATTAAGAAACACTCATGCATTTATCTCCATAATTATTGGCACCCCCCAACATATAGCCACAGATGCAGCTACAAGATAACGACCCTGAACGTACATCTAAATCAACCCTGAAACGGATGTGGGACAAAAAACAAACAAACAAACAAAAAAACAAACAAAAAAAAACCAGTGTTTTGCAAACCAACATGTCAATCTCTGGATTTGAACCCCACTGAAACTCTGTGGTCTGAATTGAGGACACGTCAACACACACGAACATAAAAATATAAACAGCTTAAAACGATTAATAATTAAAAGGAGCTTCAAGATTCCCTACGCGTGTCTCCAAGCTTGTTAGACTTTACTCAATTAAAAAAACGAACAAACTAAAAATGTTGCTACTGTTAAAAGTACTCGAGTGTAAAAAAAAAAAAAAAAAAAGTAAAACGAATCAAATTTATATTTATAAAATTAATAAAAAAATAATTTTATGTCATGTCTTCATGTGAATCTCATGTTTTCTGTACTCATTTTAAAATTGTGTAAAATTGAATGAAATATATTTGTTGATACGCTGCACGGCCAAAAGTTTGTGCACCCCTGACCATCACACCTATATGCGCTTGTGCAACGTCTCATTCCAGATTTATTCCCCTCTGTCTTTGCTGTTATAATGAGCTCCACTCTTCTGCGAAGTCTTTCCACTAGATGTTGGAGCGAGGCTGCTGGGATTTGTGTTCGTTCAGCTACGAGAGCGTTAGTGAGGTCAGGCGCTGATGTTGGGTGAGGAAGTGAAATTGTAATACTACAGCGTACAAAGACATTCGATACAAATCGTGTGCTTTAAACTTTCGTGGCAACAGTTTGGAAAAGGGCCGCATATGCGTGTGATGGTCAGGTGTCCACATACTTTTGGCCATAGAGTGTATTTAAATTGTATGGCCCTTTTTATGTTGGAAAAAATATTATAATAAAATAATACAATGCCCCATTATCACTTACTGCACGAGACATTTATTTATTTAGTTGTTTGTTTGTGTGTTTATATATATATACATATATATTTTTTAAAATATATTAATTTTAGTTCTTCTTTTTAAATAAAATGTACAGTGTACAATGTAAAATTTAATGAAATATATGAATGTTTTTTTTTTTAAAAAACGTTTTAGAAAGATGTTCACCAGATAATTTCCCTTCCTGTAGGTTCCAGATGAAAGAGTGTATGCTAATGTACCTCATTTTTGCTGTTTATCTACAAAAAATACAAATAAAAAATAAATGTAATTCCCAGAAGGGCTAGAGCGAGGCTGAATATCACAACGGAGAGGAACCAAAAGCTGCTCAGAGGATGTGAAACAGGGTGGAGGTAATAAGAGGTTACACATGAGGTGGAAGAAGGGCATACAAGTTAATAATAATAAAAAAAAAACATTTATCACTTTTTACTATGTCACTTTTAGAAAGGGGGTGCAAACGTTTAAAATAATACCATTTTTATTCACTTTTTACTAGTGATATCTTGGTCAGAAGGTGTTGATTAAATGTCTATAGCAGCAGCACAGGTTTCTATTCGTGCACTTGTTCTAATACGTTTAACGTTTCTATAGCAACAGCTCATGACCTAGGGCCTAATAATACATTTGTATTAATGCTTTAGGAGACTTTTATGCAACATTTATGGAAGGAGTCTCCAGTGTCAGTGCTTTGTAACAGTCAGAGGTAAAGCGGTAACTTTAAGTTTCTCTCTAACATGACAAGCTGCGTTTTTTTTTTGTTTTGTCTTGTTTTGTTTTGTCTTATTAACTTCAAGAGAGAGGAAAAAGAGAGGCTGGTGACGGAAACGACTGTTTATAGCTGCTGTAACGTAAGTGAGAACAGGGACTACCACGTTTCAAGGAGCATTAAATGTAACTATAAACAGATAAAAAGGTCAACATGTTTGTTAATAAATAAAAAAAATTGTAATCGTTGGAAAGTTGCTGTGGTATAAGAGGGATAAAACACTTCTGGACGTGCTGTTATAGGAAAATACTCCACTTTGTGGTGGTAACAGTGACTCCGCTTCATCACACCAGGCTGTCGTTGATTAATTTCCTATGACAGCATGACAGGGTTTTATTCCTTACTCAATACCCACTATTTAACCTTTTTTTTTTTTTTTTCTTCAACCTTGTGATCATGAATTCCAACTCACCAAACGCCTGAAATTACATTCCTTCGTTTTTTTGCTCCAAGGGTGTGCAAACTTTTGCACTCGACGACCCGTGAATCGTTTCCACATTAAGAAATCATTATTTTAAATAGCATATAGCATGCTTTCAAAACGAGGAAAAGGGAGTTGTGTTTAGAATTCTGGAATACGAGATCTTCCTAGCATTCCGACTTCAAAGAGTTCACGGTTCTAGAATGTGTCACGGAATTGATTTAGCGCTTTGATCTGATTCGGAGTCTTGAGAAAGGATTTCGAGGAGCAGAGTGTGACTGATTCGCTGAGATTAATCTTAATCTGAATGAAACGACCGACCGACAGAGAGAGAGAGAGATGTGTGTGTGTGTGTGTGTGTGTGTGTGTGTGTGTGTGTGTGTGTGTATGTTATTAACGTTATTGGTCATGGCTCAGATTTCTCTCTGGTGATTCCGACTCTTATTGTACCTGCAATGCAGTCGGAGTGAAAAATGAGAAACAATTATTATTTTTTTTCCTCTCTGTAAATTCTCCCTGTAGCGGCCAAGCAGAAAAAGCCTTCTCGCAGAAAAGCTCTTTAAATGTCACTGATTTGCAGCCTGAGAGAGAGAAGCTGTGTGGCTTCTAAAGAAAAAAACAACAACAGCAGCCTTAGTGTGGAAAGTATACACACACACACACACACACAGAGAAAAAAAACTGAAATATTAGTGCAGACTCAGCAACATCTGAGCAAAACAAGACAAACACACGAGCATGGATGGATGCTTGGAGATCTTCGACTACACCTGCACTTGGTGATAAAACGTGTTACATAATAAAAGAAAAATAAAAAAAACTCCCGCAGAGATGAAGTAGTGAACGCAACAACATGCATTGTGCACACACTGACCAATTTACACACACACACACACACACACACACATACAGATAGAGGAGGCTTACCTCTGTGCCTGCAGCTCTGCGATCAACACAAATGCTTGACTGCTCGAGAGAGAAAGAGAAAGAAAAAGGGAGAGAGAGAGAGAGAGAGAGAGAAAGACGGATGCTGCTGTGATGCTGTTTGTGTCTCTGCTCTGGAGTGGAAGAAGGATGGACGGAATACTCTTTCTCTATCTCTCTCTCTCTCTCTCTCTCTCTCTCTCTCTCTCTCTTTCTTCTCCTCCTCTTTCACTCGTCCCCTCTCTCTCTCTCTCTCTCTCTACCCTGTCACACTTCCATGCCCTCCTGTCTCTGAGTACCCCTCCTCTCCCAGCCCGCCGTGTGTGTGTGTGTGTGTGTGTGTGTGTGTGTCTACATGTTTTTATATCTAGGTGTGAACTAAATGTCCCCATAAAGACAGGAATATCTGTCTTTTTGGTTTTAACTCAAAAGACAAATGTGTGTGTGTGTGTGTGTGTGTGTGTGAAGAACTGCAAAGGGAAATACACAACAACGAAAAACAGTGCAGGGTCAAGTAAAGTGTGAGTGACATAACACACACACACACACACACACACACACACACACATACACCTCCTACACATAATCAGCATTGCAGTTTTAATCACTCATAATGACAGACAGTGATAATTGGATTGAAGATTGGACTCATCATCAGCTAATTCATCAATTCGGTCATTAAAACAGAACCTGCTGCTAACTAGCTTGGTGTTAAAGTGTTGTTACGATGCAGTTTTCAACTCTGAAGTAAACACTTTGGCCGAAATAAAAAAAAAAGTCCGATTAAAAACAGACGGATAAAATTTTCCTGTGTGTAGAAAACAGTGTTAAAGGAAGTGTTTCATGCCATTGCGTAAGATACAGATAATACAAAATTATATGAAAATAAGAACAAAGTGATTAAGTAAGGGATAAAACACTCGGTGCTGTGCTGTTACAGGAAAATAATCAACAACAGAATGGCTTGATGAAGTGGAGTTATGGTTTCCACCCTGAAGTTGATTATCTTTCAGGCACGTCCTGAAGTGTTTTATTCCTCTTATACCACAATGATTTGCCCACAATTACAATATTTCACTTATTAAAACATACTTTTTTATACATTTGTAGTCACGTTCAATGTCATGGAACATTCCTGTTCTCGCTTACGTTATAGCAGCTACAAACAGCCGTTCCATCACCTGCCTGATTTTTTTTTCTCTCTCTTGAAGTGAATACAAAAAAAAAAAAAAACAGCTTGTTTTTTTTTCCAAAAAAAGTGTAAACTCCTCCTTAAGCTTTACTTCTGCACTGACACTGGAGACTCCTTCCACAGCACGTTAAATAAACGTCTCACCTTATTAATGATTACATGCAAGTCCCTGTGAATGAGCTGTTACTATAGAAACGATAACGTATCGCAACGAGCGTGTTAATATAAACGTGCGATTTGCAGCTGCGCTACAGTCAGAGCTGCTGTTATAGAAAACTAATCAACTGAATATAGTTGCTTACAGTTTCCTCGTGTTGCGTTACGGTGCTGTAATTTACAGTAACAGCTCTTCGGCTCAGCAGGGTTTTTTGGCACGTGGACAGACAGACGGACGCACCGGGGGTTGGGGGGGGAGGGCGTTGGGGGGATAACAGAGACAAAGGCGTGGGGGATGACTGGCGTCTTCACCTTAAAATAAAACTCACCATGCCACTTTCTGTGCGATCTTGACAGACTGTCCTAATTAGATTCATGCTTCAAGAAGTTTATTATTATATACCCAAGCTTCCTTGTACAGTGAAACTCTTAATTCGCTCGTTCTCGCAGGTTCTGAAGTAGGAAAAATTAAGGATTTATTAGAACACAAAAAATTTTTCATTTTACGTGAGGTAATTATATTGCAATATTGTGCAGTTTATGAAATCCTAATTACGTCCTCGTCCTTGTCAGTTCCTGGGGGAAAAAGGGTTTATCCAGAGCTGGAGGTGTGGAAGAGAGAGGAGCCAGATGGTCCCATATGGTCCAGTACCACAGGCAGCGCTGGACTAAAAGGAAATACGCATCAACTTTTACACCCCACTGATCAG
>JAKKZJ010000008.1:26206150-26208650 GCA_033441845.1 Pangasius mekongensis
TTCTTCCACTCCAACCTTCACACACCATGTCTTCATGGAGCTCGCTTTGTGCACAGGGGCATCGTCATGCTGGAACGTCAAGGGAAATTGTAATGCTACAGCGTACAAAGACATTCGATACAAACTGTGTGCTTTAAACTTTGTGGATACAGTTTGGAAAAGAACCCCATATGGGTGCGATGGTCAGGGGTGCACATACTTTTGTCCGTATGGTGTAGGCTGTAAATCACAAAGGGATGTGTAAAAGTCCTTGCTGGACAAACACTAGTGCTAAATCAGGAGTTAGGAAGTAATTTTTGGGAATCAGTTTATCTGTAGGAAGGAGGCCATTTTGCTGAAAGTGTAATCTTGTGATTACGTCCCGAATATTTAACATGAGATTTACAAAATGACGTCAGAAAAGAATATGATAATACGTTTGTGGCCACAATTACAGCCACCTCTTACTTTAAAGCCCAGTCACTATAAAGCCCAGTATTATAAAGACTATTAAATACTACTACTACTATTAATAATAATAATAATAATAATAATAATAATAATAATAATAACAAATCCAAAGATTTTGCACTAAGTGTATTGTGTAAATATTTTATTATGTATTCAGCCCAGTCATGTTTGGGGTCTCAAGACTGTCTATATTTTCCTATCTATCTATCTATCTATCTATCTATCTATCTATCTATCTATCTATCTATCTATCTATCTATCTATTATTTTGCAGTATAAATGGAATTAATGTACCAAATGATGACTAAACTGGTAGCTATAAGCATCCATGACTAAAATACATTTTTATATATTTAATAAAATAATAATATTTATTTATTTATTTTGTTGCTGAGCAAATCAAATCAATAATTATTGCAATATTTGAATGCTCATCAACCAAAAAACAAGAAGAAAGAAAAACAGACTCCCTCAGGTTTGTAGTCTTTTTGTTGTGACCACGCCCCTCCTGTGATCTGATTGGTCGGAGCTGAAATGATTGACGTCCCTCCTTAAAACGCAGCAACTGTGTGTGTGTGTGTGTGTGTGTGTGTGTTTATATGTGTGTGTGCGTGCACATGTGCGCACGCGGAGGGATGACGCGTCACGTGGAGCTGGACGCTGCGTGTCCGCGCGCGCCGCACAACACCGCGGAGCGCGCGCGCTGAGACATGGAGCGGTGAAGTGGCGCGTGACGGAGGTCTGAGCCTGCAGGTGCTCGCGCTCGCGCTGCGTCCCCTAAACAACAACAACAACAACAACAACAACAAATCTGCAGTGGGATCATTATATATATATATATATATATATATATATATTATTTTTTATCATTATTACCTTTTTTTTTTTTTTTGGAAGAACACAATGCGGATTCTCACGTGCGTCGTCGCGGCGCTCGCGCTCCTGAGCCAGCACGTCAGCGCTCTGAGTAAGGTAAGGTGCATGAACGGTGCCCCGGGTCCATAAATATTGGCACCCTGTAATGTAGTGCATTCGTGCAAAGACTGATGTTCGGAGGATAATTAGTGCATGCAAAACTATTGGCACCCCGTGCAATTAAGCCCGTCTCTTCCTGTGCTGTTTAACAAGATCTCTGCTCCATGCACAACGTTTCAAGCTCATTTACATTCTTAACCTCTTCTTACAAACCAAAAACAGACGTTCCTACTCAGGTGTGTGTGCTGCTCAGGCTGTAGGAGGTGAAACAGTAAAATAGATAAATAAATTACACGCATAACATTCATTCTGAGTGTGTAAATGAGTGCCTTTCTCTTAAGCGTCCTGCTGTTCTGGCTAAAGCAACATGGAAGAACAGAGAGAAGTTATATTTAGATTCTTATTTATTCACTTAGCAAATGCCACATTTGTGTCAGTGTGAGGCAGCTGACAGAGAGATAGTAAAGGAGACAGAGAGAGAGAGAGAGAGAGAGAGAGAGAGAGAGAGAGAGAGACTAAAACAAGAAGAGAGACAGAGGTCAAGACAAAGAAGGAAAACAGAGAGGATAGATAGATAGATGTACTTTATTGACCCCAGAGGGGGAATTTGGGAGACGTAAACACAGAGAGAAAGACAGATATAAAAAGAAAACGAGTACCTTAAGATCTTTTGAAGGGTACATTTCTGAGTAAAAGATAATAAAAGTACAAAAGGTGTATGACAAGGAATGCTACACTTTTTTTTATTATTTTTATTTTTATTTTTTTTTGTACAAGTGCTGCAGGATTGAGTTTCTAAAATCAAATGCTGGATAAATGTAGAACAGAGAGAGAGAGAACAGAGAGAGAGAGAGAGAGAACAGAGGGACAGAGAGAGTGAGTGAGTGAGTGAGAGAGAGACAGAGAGAGGAAGAGAGAGACAGGGTGAGAGAGAGAGAGACAGAGAACAGAGAGAGGCACACAGAGAGAGAAACAGACAGAGAACAGAGAGAGGAACAGAGAGAGAGAGAGAGACAGAGAAAGGGAGACAGAGAGAACAGAGAAAGAGAGATGGAGAGAGAGCATGTGAGAGAGA
>JAKKZJ010000008.1:26213650-26219377 GCA_033441845.1 Pangasius mekongensis
CAGACGAACAGTGAAACAAGAAACAGTCATCAAGGAAGCTAAAAAGCTACAGCGTGCTGGTGCTCTGAAACCGTTTGTGTTTTTCTACCACAAGAGTGTCCTTGATTCTAGTGTGTTTGGAAGTGAACTGCTTCAGGCTGACATCGTTTCATTCATCGCCATAACAACTCAAGTTAATTGTAATTTAATTACTGTTAAATTAAAATGTCTAAGGTGTGGGGGTTGGGGGAAAAGAAATCGAAACAAAACATTATTTTCTTGGCAACAGACTGAAAGGGAGCTACGTCGCTGATGCTGATGCTAATGCTAATGAGAGCGAAACTGTCTTGGAGCATCTCCACACTCAAAATAAGCAGCTAATAGCAAAAAAAAAGCTCCTGTGCATACAAAATGAATGATTTGGTACAATATGCTCTCAACATCTGAGGTAAAAATTGCTTGTAACCATGGTGACAAGGTCAGAAACGTTATATAATATATAACCTGATTGGTTATTCGCATCAGCTTTCTTGTACTCTGTATTTTTAACCGTTTTAGCGTAATATACGCCAAGCAAAAAACAAAAAAAACCTTATTATTAACATGTAGTATAAAACTGTAATCATATGATGTGAAGTTTGTTGAAACTGAAGATAAAAATAAAACCTTACGCCACCAGAATCTCTCTTCCCGAGGGACCGGATCAGAAACTAAACATAAACACGTGTGACCTTTTCTGACCAGCGACTGCAGTGACCGCGGCGTGTGACGTCCAGGATGCTGAAGGACTCGTATTTTTTTCAGTGAAATAAATAGCCAGCAAACCTCAGAATGCTGCCTGAGGCGAACAAACGCTCACATAGACACTTCTGAGCATGTGTGGTGACTCTGTAGAGCTAAATGAGCAGGAAACGTGTGGCGAACGCAAGACGGTGGCCCACGATTGGCTTCTGACAAACGTCCAGCGCTATTTTATCCTGCGGGCTGCCGGAGAAGCTGACGGTTGCTGGATGTTTGAGAAATTCGACCGTCTGCAGCTGTTCCTCCAGACTCGTTTTTTATTTTTTTATCTCTGATTACGTTTACTACAACAGCCATAAATCTGTAAGCGCATGTCACATAAATTAGCCGTCTATATAAATCAACATGCTTAGCAGTAGCCGCACAAGGAGGCTAACTTTATTTTTACTTCACTTTAAAACAAGGGATCAAAGAAGTATGAACAGCATGCTAGCTGATTAGTGGTTAGCGTAGGCTACAGAAAAGCACTACACAAACCAACACACTTAGCTGAAGCCGCACCACGATGCTAACTTTATTACTTGTTTTTTTGCAATAAGGGCAAAATAGTATAAAAAGTATGATAATATATGACTGAATAACTGTGGATAGCCTGCTAGCTTATTGACAGAGGTACAAGGATGCTAAACATCGCTAACTTTATCCTTTATTTTTTATTGTACCAAAGGAAAGTAGTAAAGAAATATCTTAATAAAATAATAATATAACTTTAGTATATTATCAGTAACCTCATTTCAGTATTATTTTAGCTAACTGTAAAAGAAGTGAACGTCTGAATACCTGCTAATCGGCTAAGCAGTGATTAGCGTATGCTAAAAGACTGGGATGCTAAACAAGGCTAACTTCATGCTTAGTTTTCGGGTTTTTGTTTGCTGTTTATCATTTTAAATATTATATTTTGTTACATACTTTATACTTAAATTTGTTTGTTTATATATACATACAGTATATATATATATTGCTATATTATTTTTGTTATATTTTGTTACATATTTAATGCTTTATTTTTTGTTATATATATTTTCTTAGATTTTGTTTTTAACTTTATGCGTTATTTTCTGCTGTATATTTTTAAATTTTTTTCATTCTTTATGCTTTATTTTCTGTTATTTATATTTTAATTTTTTTAAAACATTTCTTGTTTTTGTGATGCTTTATTTTTCTAAACAGGTGGAATTTTAGCTTTAAAAGTTTGTGCATTGTATATTTGTTGTTAGTCTACCTTTCTACGAATTAGCAAGCGAATTAGCAAGCTAGCTAACTCTCCAACAAAACAGTAAACAAAAATAGCTATAGTAGCTATAGTAGTTACACCGTCTAATACACTTCCTTCTTACGGTGTATTTCGTTCATAGATAATTTACAGTTTTGTCAGAAAGTATTATTTAAAAAAAAAAAAAATCTCATTCCTGCACTCAGCTAATTAGCGCTAACTGTCTTTAGGATCTTTTGTGCTGCCAAATACAAACCGGCGAACCAAATACACGTTAGCATCCAAGAAAAAGATTAAATATAAACCAAAACGTGATAGCTATGACTTCTGTTTATCACTGGTGCCTGTACAAATTATAAATAGTCATAACTTGGCCACTGTGTCACTCAAAGACTGAAAGGATTGCGTGAATAGCTTGCTAGGTGATCGGCTAATTACTGGTTAGCATAGAGACCGAAGCCGCGTGCTTGCTAAATATCGCTAATTTTACACCTTCTTGTGTTACACACTTATTGAATGTGACATTTCTTTTTAAAAAAAAGCACTATTTCGGCCTGTGGTCTGCCACAGAAGCTGCCGGTCGCGGGATGTTGGGTGAATTTTGACCGCCAGCAGTTTCTCGGAGTACGACCTGTTCCTCTTTTTATCTCTAATTCTGTTTTTCGTGTCAGAGTCATGCATCTCCAAGATGGTCTCAGAGTCTCTCAGGGCTTCTGGAAAAGAGAAGAGTTTATATTCGAGCTGCAGGATCCACATCAGGAGCCAAGGGAAAGATTAGTATAAACAAAAATTTAATAAAGATGATAAGACTACGCTTTGAAATAATAAACAGTAGCGAGGAACTGGCAGGGAACCAAAACACACTCGAATGCTCTTTCTCCGTTACATAGACAAAGAGCCAACCTGTGATCGGACCCCGATTGTATAAACGATATGAAGAATTCCCTGGATTGAGTCAGTTAATTAAATCTGGTGCGTAATTTCACGGATTACCGTTTAAATGCTGGAAATAATGACATGACTAGATTACAGTGCGAGCTGAAATAGCGCTAGAGCAGGTTTAACCTTATTATATTCTGGAGTGTTATTTGTTACTTTGCTGTACGTTTAACTTTGTCCTCGTTTATCACCAAAATCACGAAGAATCTCGGCAGCACGCAGACCAAAGGTAAAAAAAAATGTAAAAATTTATATCCTGAATTTATATATTTCTATAAATCTGCTTTGTGACAACGTCCATTGTTAAAAGCGCTACACGAATAAGATTGAGTTGAATTGAAAAACGCACGTGACGTTTTATTTATCGACTCCTGCGCACGTAACGTAAGGATTTATTACGGATTTATTAAAACTCAACTTAAGTATTAGGTTGTCATAATGCACGACATCTCCAGAGTTAAATTTAAGCCGGATTCTATAACGCACTGTTTGATAGCGTGTGTCAGATTCTACGATGACGATCCTCTAACGAAAATGACTGCGTTCTGCTTTACGTCATCGCTCGGCCTGGTGCAGAAAACCGTCTCGCGTAAACGCTAAACGCGAACGTTCTTCAGAGTCAGCTCGAGCTAAAATAAGGATTTATATCTGTCTGTCAGTGCGTTACGTTGACGTTCCGCAGTCACCGCTACGTACTTGTAGCCGTCCCGCGAGTTCGGCGTCCTCCCATGCTGCGCTCTTATTGGTGGATTTTAGACGAGCGTCGTAGCGGCGCTCAGACTCAGAGATCTTGAGCAGAAATTTCTCACACTACCAGAACTTTTTCGTCGGCCATCTTTGGTCACAGTGGCACTAATCTGAACACGTTACACATTTTGAGTCCCGCTCTTTAGAATCACGACTAAAGAATTTCTTCCGACATGCGCTTTTTTAAACTGGGCTGAAAAGTCGTACGGTGTAAACCACCTTCGGTATTCAGATTTTCAGAAGAAATGTGTGTGGATTAGCTCAACAAGCAGCGATATTAAAATATATGCATAATAAAGATACAGTAGCGAACATGATATCCTGTTTTCTGCTTTTTCCCAATCGTTGAGCACGTGTTTGATGTTAGGCAAATATTAGCTCAATGATTTTTTTTTTTTTTGATAAGCTGAATGTGTAAACTCAGATAATCCTGTTATCTACTGTTCCCATCTTGTTTCTTATTTTTCGGTGATTTATGTTGGTTTTTTTTTTTTTTCTAAACACAACTTTTACACAGCAGCAGCAGCAGCACCCACTGGTGTGCTTTGTATGAAAACAGAATACCGTAATAGACATTTTATTCTATTTTATTGAATCCTGATACTGTATCTTTTTTTTTTTTTTTTTTTTCCCACGCGTCCACTTGGTCCAGCTCGTCTAAGAGAGCACAGACGGAGACACACAAACGGTTTGAGCAGGAATGTCGTGGTGTACAACCAAAATCAACGAGTCCTCGCTAAACTGGGGTGGGGATAATTCACACTCCTGGGCTAATGATGAGTGTGTGTGTGTGTGTGTGAGTCTTAAAACCGTGAACTCTAGCTCTAGTAACAGTTACATTCTTTGACCTGCTTTGGCATTTCTACTGATCCACTAAGCCAGTGTCTCTGAAACTTTTCTCAGTTCAACAGTAAAGTCAGCGTGTCTTTATTAACCACGATCGTAGTCTTTAAGCTGGAAAATAAAATATTCCGCTCCTCTACTCTTTCGAGTATCCTTCAAGTATTCTCATCTTTAACTTCTGCTGGTTGCTAACCACTTTGGTAGAAAAAAATCCTGGAAACTGTTTCTTGGTTCTTACTGGTTTATACTGTAAATATCAAATTATAAATGGCCCTCATTTGACCTGTGAGTGATTCATAAAGAAAGGTTCTCAGCGTCTCTGTATGAGTGTACGGTTTAATATACGTACGCAACTCAGGTAATTTATAAATCAAATCTTTAAACTGTGTTGGAATTGGTCATGTGTTGTTTCTCTGCTCCATTTAACTCATTTGCGTATAAATAGTTATTGTACCACGCTGCCACGGCCACTGGGAAAAGGTCTACGTCAGGTTGGAAACTCGTGTTATTTTACTCTCGTTTTCCCGTCTTATAAATCGTTGCTTGATTTAGATGTGACTTATTACATATGATTACCATTTTAAGAAAAAAAAATTCTGCACGCGAATGTAATAATGTTCTTATTATAACGTTATCAATATATTCAGTGGGATGTTAGTACATTATGCTACATTGTTTGAAATGCTTCATTTTAAAAACAATATTAGACATAATAAATAATTGCCTTGTACACCACGAAACATGCGAAACCTGAACGATCGCTGTCGCTAACGTCTGAGATTGCTGAAAAGTTTCGATCATATTAAACGCCATGGCAACACACAACCCTGACTTCTTGCAGCGCCAACCGACAGAGCAGCGCCAGAATCACATCGGAAAAACACGGCAGAAAGAAAAATATTTCCAGGTGGAGTCTGGATCAGTGATTGAATTCAGAAGGAGTGAAACTATTAGATCTTGATGGGAAAGGGTTGAAGGGAAAATGATTCATGAAAAAAAAAAGATTTTCCCGGAGGTGAATCGAAGGGTCTTCAGGGTCTTGCTCAAGAACTCAGCAGTGAGATTTGAACTCACAGACTTTCCACCAATGAGCTACTGTAATGATGACCATTTGGGTCAGTACGCACCTTCTGACGTCCTGTCGGGAAACGGCGCGAGCGCTCGGCGTCTTCTCACGTTCCCTGTGTGGTCTGCTCTGAAGCCAT
>JAKKZJ010000008.1:26219477-26234527 GCA_033441845.1 Pangasius mekongensis
TTCTGACGTCCTGTCGGGAAACGGCGCGAGCGCTCGGCGTCTTCTCACGTTCCCTGTGTGGTCTGCTCTGAAGCCATTTTGGCGATGAAGTGAGTGACAGGTGACAGAACAGATTCAGGAAACAAACGTGTTTCTTTTTTTTTTGTTTTTTGAGACGTGAGCCATCACTGGTTTTTATTTTAATTTCCATTGTCTCTTCAAAGCCCTTGGTGAAACTTGAAAGACTTGCAAAAAAAAAAAAAAAAAGGTTATTTAAATTCAGAAATTCAGATATATTTCCTGAAAACACTTTGTGAAAAGCACAGGGGGAAAAAAAAAACGCTCCGTGTCATGCTGTTAGAGAAAAATAATCAATGGTGTGCAGTTACTGTTACCAGCCTGAAGTGGATTATTTTCCTACGTTTTATTCCTCTTAGCGTTTTATTCCTCTTAGATCTCTCACAACAATTTCTACAAACTACTAATTATTTGTAAAGAACGAAACGTCACACTATTTATCCTTTTATAGTTACATTTCATGTCATTGATACAAGTTAGTTCCTGTTCTCACTTATGTTATGGCAGCTATAAACAGTAGTCCCTTCACCAGTCTCTTTTTTTTCCCTTTCTTGTACTTAATAAGACAAAAAAAAAAAAACGTTACGGAGAAACTGCACAGCGTAAACTCTTCTGTCCAGAAGATGTCTGAGAACTTAGTTATAAAGCGCTGACACTGGAGACTCCTTCCGTAAAAAGTTAAATCAGACTTCACAAAACTTCACATATAAAGAATTACACACGTTTTTTTTAATTCACGTTTATGTGGAGCATCTGATGTACGAATTCCTGCGAACGTGCTGTTACTACAGAAACATATTATACAGCATATTAGAACGAGCGCATTAATATAAACCTGTGATTAGCTTCTTTTATAGAAAAACAACTCCTGACCAATCAGATTACAGGATTCTACGGCGCCGATCAAAGCGCGTGCACGAAGACGAGCCTTAAAGCTTGAAGCGGTTTATTTAGGAAGAAAAAAACACAAAAACTTCTTCTTTGCATTGTTTTTATTTATAGTGTCGTGCAGTTCTATCAGAAATGGCATCAGGAATTCATGCACATGACAAAAATGACTCAGTGAATTCATCCGAGTTAACAATCAGACTCATTGTGGGAAGTCAGTGGGCTCTGATGTGTGAATGTTAGAGCTCTTTCACCTAATTATCCTGTAAAAAAAAAAAAAAAGCAATAATGGTCCTTTTGTGCTGCTTGAAAAGAGAATATCGTGGGTTTGCTGGCGCTGCAGAATTACTGACACACTGAAACCCGTTCATGTGTCTACCCTTCTCACATACCGGCTTCACGCAGCAGCACTAACGCCGTGTTAATCTCTTCCTGTTCCGCCGGCTTTTCCAACACCATCACGGCTAGAGGTTGTCATTTGAGCGTGTGATTAACATCGAGTCCGCCGTCCGGGGTATGTGTGTGTGTGCGTGTGTGTGTGTGTGTTTGGTTTTTAATCCCGCCTAATGAGAGGTTTCCTGTCTATGCCTCAGTTTGTATCAGTAGGTTCTGGCTGCACGATGGACGCAGTGTCTCTGACTCTCTTCAGGGCAGAGTAGCCAGTGCGCGCTCCGAAAGTCTCTAGATGATGTCACAATTCGTGATTTGCATATTGGTTGAATCATCATGATCATCTGCATATCAAAACCTGTTCGGAAACACTTAGTATAGAATAGAGTTGATCAGAATAGAAAATAATAGATTATAAATCATTTTTATAGAAAGAGGTTTTGGGTCACGGCACCACAAACTAGCTATTTATGTATTTAGGAAATTCTATAATTTCTATGAAGATGTCAGGAGCTGGGAAATACATATGAAGGAAAACTTTACAGACTGAATGACTCGTATTTATTTCTGTAAATATCGCCAAGAAGCGAGTTTAAATTAAGAATTAAGAAGTTAAGAAGATAAAGAGTGGCGATCAGCGATTGGATGTTGGGAACAACGGAAAACCCTGGTTGTGCAAGATGGCCGCCGGTGATGTCGGTAGATGACAGCCAGTCCCACTGAGTCCTAAACCTCATCAGCACATCTGTGTGAAGAGCTGGATGCAGATCCTTAGCATCTTATTAGCTACAGAAACGATCTGCACACCCCAAACATCAAACAAACAATCGCTGCTCTGGATTATAATTATTATTACACACACACACACACACACACACACACACACACACATGGACAACAACGTGGCACTTGAGAGACGAGATCAGATGAACGGATGTCTTGAAGCACGTCGGCTCAGACGATAGGAGCTTACAGTGAAGAATCTCGGGCTGTAATCAGTTGCACATGTGGCCCAGTTTGGGGCTCTGCAGAGATCTCTAAATCTCAGGGGGAAAGATGACAGCCGTAAGCCCTCTGAACCGACGAACCACAGATCACGCCAGAGAAACCAAACACAGCCACAAACATCTGATCAGCTGATAGCCACACAGATGGACAATCAGCTTAGGATTCACCATGTCTCCAAGTTTAAATAAAAGCAGTGTAGCCTTTGTGTCTATCAGTCTCAGTAAAGGAGGCGTGGCCTCTGTGTTTGTCTATTTCAGATAAGGAGGCGTGGCCTCTGTGTCAGTCAATCTCATTAAAGGAGGTGTGGCCTCTGTGTTTATCTCAAATAAGGAGGCTTGGCCTCTGTATCCACCAGTCTCAGTGAAGGAGGCGTGGCTTCTGTGCCTGTTAGACTCATTATGGGAGGCGTGGCTTATTTCCCTGTCGAGCTCAATGAAGGAGATGTGGCCTCTTGGATTTTCAGATTCACTAATGGAGGTGTGGCCCCTGTGTCTCTCAGTTCTACTAAAGGAGGCGTGACCTCTGTGACTATCAGTAGTAATAAAGGAGGTGTGGCCTCTGTGTCTCTCAGTCCTAATAAAGGATGCATGCCATCTGTATTGTCAGTCTCAACAAAGGAAGTGTGGCCTCTATACCCATCAGTGTCAGGAGGTGTGGCCTCCTGTGCCCATCAGTCCAAGTGAAGGAGGCATGGCTTGTGTACTTGTCAGTCTCAATAAAGGAGCTGTGGCCTCTGTGTCTTTTGGAAAGTCACATTCCTACTGTTGATGAAACGAATGATTAGGCGACATCATCTCGTGTCCATCCGCTCTCCAAACAGCTAAACTTCAAAACAAAGTGCTCCTGTGGAACTTCACACCTCGTAAACTTTTATGGCTGCATATTTTAAACCGCTGCAGTTGTCAGTAGGTACGTGGTAACGGTAAAGCTTGCGGCTTTGAAGTGCATGTGGATCTCATCATACAGACCTCAACATACCATATATATATCTATACGCTCCGAGCGCCTGTTCATCTGCGATTTTATTAACCTTCATACCTGTCCAATTAAGGCTTTACGGCATAGTTAAAGTACATGGTTGCGTGGGAGATGTACTGAGATGTACATGATGATTAGATCTGTGCTGGTGAAAGTGCAAATTCCATCAAGTCTCATCACGATGGTGGATTTATGGACATCTCAAGTTGCTGCGAGGATAAGTTCAAAGCCAGCACCACGGTAAAACTCAAGTTAGCGGTCATGGAGATTATCTAATGTCTAGCAGATGGACAGAAAGCGAGAGGAGGCAAATATTTACAGGATCTCCATTGTCTGCTGCTGATGCCCCTCTCACTCTTCAAATGGATGCACGATTCATTGAGAATGGATTTGCAGGCAGGATTCTTGGCACGGCTTTGCTGTGGTGAAAAGCTAAATGGAAGCGTTTCTTGAGAAGAGGCGAAAATGAGGTTCATGTTTTCAGCAAAATGTTGCAAGGCCCTGCTCCAAGATTCTGATCTCTGATGGCTTCCAGAAAACTTCAGGGTTCACTGCTCGAGGTCGTGTTGTGGAAGAATGACATGATGCATAATCAGACCTCTCGTTTATTTTGAAGGGTTTGCTGAAAGAGTGTGAGAGTGGAGTTTCGACTTGATTTGTGGTTTGGAAGGAAAGAAATTCCAATAAATGTAGGAAAATCGGAGTGGGAGTACGTGGGCCGGCTAACTGAGAACAAGATCCGAGAAGGTCAGGGTGTAACGTTCTAAAAATAACGTTCCTGCAATGTTTTAAAAACATCTGCTGTAATGACAGTTTGCTTCACAATGTTATTTGAACGTTGCTCGCAGCTCACTAATGTTTCCATAGTGTTCATTTTTTGTTTAAATAGATAAGTTGTGTGAGCAACGTTCTAATAACATACAAACAATTAGTAATTACAGACGCTGTCGGAAAGTTATTTTTAGAACTTTCACTAAGAAGATCTTAGACGGTTGTGCTGTAACCTTCTTAGACGTCCTAATAACGTTCTAATAACATTGTGAAGCGGTCTGCTGTTTGTTTTTTTTTTTACTTTTGTCAAGTATTTGACAATCTCTGAGAAGTTTCGTCTGAAATGTTCACAAAATAATGTTTGTGAAATGTTTTAAAACATCTGCAGTGATAACAGTTTGCTTAGACAAAAACGAACCTTATGGAAACATCCATGTGCAAAAATGTCGTGTCACAGATTCCCCTTCACACCATGTGCTAGTGTTTGTTTTGGTCTCTGTTTTGGATTCGGCTCCACCTCTTATACTGTCATTGGTTAGTTCCTCTAATGTGTGCACCTGTTCTGTGTTTACTCGCCGATTAGCTTGTCTGTGTATTTTTTGTTTTGGTGCGAAGTCTTGTGGGATTTTTTGTGTCCGAGATTTAGTTTTCCATATTCCTTGTTCCTGGTTTTCATCTTTGTATATGGATTGCCCTAATAAATCCTACTCGTGCCCTGCCTCATTGTAGCAACATTGTAGGAACCTTTACAAACGTTATAGAACAACGTTGTCAGAGTACCTAGAAAACTCAACACGTTGTTTGAACCAAAAGCTCTCAGAATCATAGAGTTCTTCAGAAAGTTAATCAGACAGTTAAAATATATTGACATGCCATGTATTAGTACGTCAAAATTCCTGGACTTGTGGGTAAATATTTAGGAATGGAGATATGACTTTCAGATTATAGTCAATCAATGATCTTCGAAGATTCACTAAAGACCAAACAGCAAGAATGAAAATACTTTACAGGTTCCCATCTCCTAACCTTCTGTCTGTGTTCAGGTCTTCGGGGACGTGGAGCCAGTGAGGATGACATCGGAGGGCTCGGACTGCCGTTGCAAGTGTGTGATGCGGCCGCTGAGCATCGAGGCGTGCTCGAGGCTTCGGGACGGGACCCTGAAAGTGGACGATTTTTACGCGGTGGAGACGGTGAGCTCAGGATCGGACTGTAAATGCTCGTGCACGGCTCCGCCCTCGTCCCTGAACCCCTGCGAAAACGAGTGGAGGACGGAGAAACTGAGGAAGCAAGCACCTGAGCTGCTCAAGGTACACACACACACACACACACACAGAGAAACATCACCGTGGTATGACATGATTTACTGGACTGCCATTTGTGGAGCTGAATTGTTTTGTAGTTCACATCGAATACTTTTTGAAGCCTGATGCAAAAATTCAGAGCTCATTTTAAAATTGTGTTACGACGTACAAACACATTTACACCCAAATCCTTATAAAGATGTGCTAAGAAATAATTTGAAAAAAAAAAACCTAATTAAAATTAACAAAATAAAAGGTAAATGAAAATCTGTATAAATACGACACATGGTATTATACTGCATAAACAATGACCATCGGTTTTATTTTCTTTAAAAGACACATTCTTTGCCCTCTTGCAGTTTATTTGATCTTTATATGATTTTATATGTTATTTTTATGTTACATTTCATGCATCAGCCTGATGGTGTGTGTTTTTACGGTAGACCTGCTACTCCAGGAGTTACGGTACTTTAGAGAGATTTGTCACTGATGCTATTTACTGAAGTCGCTTTTGTTTTTAACTTTTAATGGGAAATACTATTTTGAAAAAGATGGAAATGTGCTTTTACGTGCATCCCCAACGCCCTTCCCATTCTTCTCCGTTTGAATTGAATGGACATTCTGCTTCTTTTGTTCGCACGAGAAGATGCTTCGCTTTATTTTCCCTTTCCTTTCACAGTCGCACAGCTCTCTAAGTTCATGATGAGGTCACGCTTTACACGTTTCATTAATCAAACTGCCGGTCACGTTAAGGTCGGCGACGGTTGTGTTAGGCTCCGCGAGCTCTGTATCGACGCTCGTGTTGCATTCGTGTAATGACAGCATCGATGGCGACTTTAGGGATTGCGTCGATAACTGCGGTCCAGTGTGTCCTCGATCGGTACCAAAAAAAGTCGATGGTATGTTGAGAGAAGAAAAAAAATGAATTCAGTCTGATCCTATAACAAATGGAAACGATTGGAATTGGATTTTGATTTGTTTTTATTGTAAGTGTTTATATATAAAGAGACTTGATTGTACTTTAAATGTATTTTTATTATATTTATTATACTTGATTATATTTGCAATGTAAGTGATTTTTCCCGTAAGTGCTTCAGCCCCAAAAAAATCATTTTAAAGCTTAGTAGTTTCTAAAGAAAAAAAAACATCAGATAGGTATTTGGTAGCGACTGATGCTCAAGGTTTCAGTATCGCCATCGGTATCGGAAAAATAAAAAGTGTTATATAATCTTTAATTATAACTATATCATCAAACCATGTTTAACTTGAAAAAAGTTCAAACTGTAGCAATGGCTTCAGCTCAGGAAGCAGCAGAGCGCTGAAGCGTGGCAACATTAACGAGATAAAAAATAAACTACACAAACAGGAGTCTGAAACGCTTTAGGCAGTACTCATGCACTCATACACAGTACCACTTCTTGTCCCTTCTTGTATGCGACCAGAAGTCAATGCGTGCCACTAATAAAGAGGAAACATGTGTCCACAAAAGTCCAGTTCATAGAGAGACGCATCAGGTTCGAGTTACAGACATTTCGCCTCACATTTCCCTCGCAGCGTCCCGCTGAGCTCCCCGATAAAATCAGGATGTTTTTAGGACGGATTTCAAAACAGCGGCTGGATTTGTAAAAGGAAGCTTGATCATTGATAACAGCCTCTCCATCCAGACACATCTTATACGTGTGTGTGTGTGTGTGTGTGTGTAGCTGCATTCCATGGTGGATTTGCTGGAGGGGACGTTGTACAGTATGGATCTGATGAAGGTTCATGCGTACATGAATAAAGTCGTGGCTCAGATGAACACACTGGAGGAGGTGAGAAAGTCAGTAACGATGTAATGTTAATAAGCAGGTGGGTGAACGAATGGATTAACGAACGAATAAAAGAAAACGACTGAATGAATGCATGGCTTGATTACTGAATGAAAGAACATATATACTGATGATTAATGAAGGAGTGATTAAACTGCCGGATGGATAAATAAGTGGGTGAATGAATGAATGAATGAATGAGTGAATGAATGAAAAAGGCTGAATGAACAGGTGGATTAATGAATGAGTAAAGGAACAGGTGGGTTAATGAACAAATGGCCTAATGAATGACCAAATGATGGAATGAGAGGATGAATGAGTGAATAAACAATTTGATTAAGAGATAAGTAAATACATTTATATAACAACTAAAAGTGAGTGGAGTTTTAGATTAATGAATAAGTGAGTAAATGGATGGATGGATGGATGGATGGATGAAGTAATTAATTAGTAAATGATTCTATCTATCTATCTATCTATCTATCTATCTATCTATCTATACGAATGCATTGTTTAATAAATTTGCATGAATGGATTATGAGTGAAGCAATTAATGAGTGAATTAACATGCATTGACAGACAACTGAATGAGTGCAAGAATAAATGAACAGGTATATTAATGAAAGAGTGAACAGACAGATGGAATAATGAATCAGTGAATTTAATGTGAATTAATTATAAAGTGAATGAATGAATGAATTAAGGCATTAAGGAGTAAATGAACCCAACAATTAAATGATACATGAATGAACAGAATATGAATGAGTAAATTAATGAACTGATGAATATATGACCAAATGAACGAATAGATATAATAATGAATGGCTAAATTAGAGGATGAACGGAAATTACGAAAAAGGAGTAAATGAATGAATTAATGATTGAGAGAATGAATGAAGAGGTATAGCGATGAATGAGTGAACGAACCCTTGGATCAACGGACGAGAGCACGATATCAGAAATCGGACAGAATTTCCATCCTTTTCCCCGCAGACGATAAAAACAAACCTGAGCCGAGAGAACGACTTCGTTCGTGACAGCGTAATGAATCTGTCCAATCAGCTGCAGAAGTACGAGAACTACTCGGACATCATGGTGAGCATTAAGAAAGAAATCTCCAGCTTGGGAGTGCAGCTGCTGAAGAAAGACACGACAGACAGCAAGGCACAGGTAACGCTAACAAACACACTACGCACAAAACACACACAAAATACACGTACGAGGATGCTTTAAAATTTAGTAAGAGTGTGTATCTGGTCACGTGACCTTTATGCGTGAACACAAACCAATATTTAAAAGATACGCCTGAACGTGTTACAGATATATAACAGTCATGAATTGTTATTAATTAGTAGTTAATTAGTTATTAATTAGTTATTGATATTAATACAGGCAGTCGTTCATTTTCTACGTATGCGCGCAACATGGAGCCAACATTTCAGAGCATAGCTAATACAGTTCGTTTGTTTTGCTAATCTGCTACCAAAGCCGAGCACGTAGCATGTAAAGCAAACGACCAGTTTTCAGTTTGATTTATTTGGCTTTCAAAGCTAAATATATCTACTGCCTTTTCTCACTTAATGAAATTTTACGTGTACCTGTAAACGTTCTCTTTTCACAGTATTTAACAAACCTCGGTCTCATCATTACTCACATTCGCTTGCTAGCGTTTCATCCTAGCTTTTCTAACCTCCCAGTTACGTTTCATCGACATTGAAAGTACTGCGACTGATTACTGGCTCATGTATGATTGCAGGCCACCGACAGCAAGAAGGGCAAAGAGGCAGTAAAACCCTCTAACAAAAAGTCCCCGGTGGTTAAATCTCCTCCAAAGCCGCCCAAAGAGAAACCCGTCAAACCCAAAAAGGAGCCTCCGCCGCCCAAAACGCCCAAACCTGCGAAACCAGAGCCGACCCCCAAGAGCAAACCGTCGGGTCACCAGCCGGGGGTCATCAGGGGCATCACCTACTACAAAGCCACCAGGACGGATGAGTCAGGGACGGATAACGCAGCCAAAGGTGTGTTTGTGTTTGTGTGTGTGTGTGTGTGTGTTATCTGTGCGATGGAGGTTTATAGAGTCACTCTGCGATGAGTTCATGACTTCTCATGCTGTTTAAGGAACCAGTGCCAAGTCTTTCATTGTTACAGAGCATTACCTAAATGAATCCCATCACTCGGCTTGTTTTTGTTAAAAGGATGTTAGCTTTGGGGCTGTTTTACTGTTTTGGCTGAACAGCTTCAAAACACCTCCTGGTGCCTTTTGCTAAACACTTGTTATTCAGAACTGCCAGGAAGTCACAACCCCCCCCCTGCTGGGCCACACCCTCCATGAGGTTTTACAATGCACTGAAATCTGCTATAGGCAACCTGCATCGCTAAACTACGCTCTATAAAGAGTCATCCATAATCCCTCTGCTCTTGTATGTTCTCCTTAGAAGAGCTGTTAAAGGTAATTGTGAACAGCAGAACGGCTCCGAGGCAGAAGAAAGGATTTAATGCAGAGCAGGCAAACTTTCATGGCTAGCGAAAGTAAAGCGATGATGCTAATATGTTTCATTTATTTGCATGCAGACTTCATCGGCCAGAATCCAGGGCCTTTAGCTGATACGATTTGGCTCCTTAACAATCGCAAGTCTAAGCACCGCCTCTGAGCTCCGCCTCTGAATTTACAGGAAGTTCCTCAGAACCGAATTGAGGATGGAATTTCAGATTTGTCCAATCAGATTGTTTTATCTTTACGTAGCAGGTATACCAGCATGTTTGCCTCCTGTTGAGCCAGTTCTACAGAGACACACACTTCATTTTAATCTGTAGATAGAAAGACAAACTACACAATGCTCTTTATTGCTTTGGAAAATCACAGTGAATGTTTGATAAACAGAATTAAATCCCGCCGCTATAATCCTCGTTGCATTTAACCGTTAGAGCTTCCACCATCGTTTCAGTCGTGTTTGTTTATAACACGACGTTCGTGTAGCCAACTAGTCAGATATGGATGCATCACTACTATAGCAGTAAAGAAGCTCATTTCCACCACATGAGAAAAAATTATTCTGCAATTGTGACATTTTATCTCGCAATTTTTTGATATTAACTCGCAATTGTGAGCTAAAAAGTCATAGTTGTGAGATAAATCGGCATAACGTTTTCTTTTTTTCGTGTAATTGTGAGTTATTTTCACGCAATTGTGACTTATCTCATAATTGTGAGTTAATATCACACAGTTGAGACATTTTACGTCGTAATTGCGAGTTATTTTTGAGCAATTGTCACTCATTTATCTCATAATTTTGAGTTAAAATCACACGGTTTTGACTTTTTTAATCTCACAATCACAAGTTACTATCTCACTATTTAAATTTTTTTATCTCGTAATTGCAAGATAATTTGCAATTGTGACTTTTTAATCTCGTGATTGCAAGTTAATATTACACAATTGCGACTTAGTGATTCCACTTTCAATACTCAAAGCACAACAATACAAGCGTAGTGTGTAAAAAAAAGCAGTATGACCCCTCTGATGTATGCTTTTCAGCAGGATCTGGCCACTCCAGGAGAATGTCATGGGCTGAACAGGATAGCGTTCATGCGCCGTTGGTGTGGCTTGCTGGTTAAGCTAATAAGTGGAAGGTCTAAGAAGTCGCGCTGAATCACAATTGTAAGATATAAAGTCGCAACTGTGAGATATGAACTTGCATTTGGAGGATAAAAAGTCACAGTTGCCTGTTTTAACCTTGCAATTGTAAGATTAAAAAGTTGCAAATATTGACTATAAATAATTAGGATGTTGCGTTAAAATTTAGGTAAGAGTGTCATCTGGTCATGTGACATTAATTCATGGACCCAGAACAATATTCAAAACAAATACCGGAACATGTTATATATCTGTAACAGTTTTTTGAAACTGAATTGTTATTCATTAGTAATGAATTAGTTATTAATTAATTATTAATTATTAATACGTTCACACTAGCAACCGAAAAAAAGACAGGTAATCGTCAGGTCGGAGTTGCCTGTTTTAAACTCACAACTGCAAGATAAAAAGTTGTGATTGCATAATATTAACTGTGAGAACAATATGTTTAATAATTTCTCATATGTGGCAGAAACAAGCGTCCACACATAGCTTTCACATTTTCTACTTACATGTAAAATTACCAGGTCATAAAATGTAGCTTGCCAGACTAAAGATGGCCGACTTTGCTCCTGGAATTTGGAAGAGAATTTTTTTCTACTCATTTGCCAAATTCCGATTCATGATCGGAATTTCTTATATTCAACACACCAAAAGCCCCGCCCACTTTATACTGCAAGCAGAGAAATGTTGACATTCAGTAAAGTCACCAATTATTCTGGCTTTGGAGTGCAGACTGGGGCCACAAGAACGAAATTAAAGCTCACTCGAAAGTTATTATTGTTATATACTAAAAACAATGATATTGAGTTCTCATACCGCGAATATTCTCAATTTCCTGAGGAGCTTCAAACATCTTGTGATGTTTCATGAAGCTTTACGGCATGTTGTAGTCTTCAGTATGAGATGTTTTAGATCTGCTCTTCCTCTTCCCTGAAGGGCTTTCTTCATTTGTCCTGCGCTGTTGGAGTTATGTTGTAATTGGATTCTTTGACTGAATGCGCAATAACGTTTGCTGTATTTATGTCTGGCTCCCCCCGAGCTCGTGGTTAATGTTCCAGACGAAGCCCCCCCTCGGTGCAGGAAGAGTAGGCTCAGATTAGGCCCTCTCCCCCCGACATTGTCTTCGTGGAGATGTGTTTTGCATGGCGCGACATGAGACAGACTCAGTTTGAAAACGCAAACACTGCAGGGATAGACTCGGTTACAGCGCAGGAAGTTACTACGAGCGCAACATCTCATAAATAATAAATATCTCGTTTGAAGTGGAGTCTCCGATACTTTGGAGTGAAACACTGAACTCTCGGTCGTAATCCTTTTCTCCCTCCTTCCTTTGTCTCTGAAAGAAAACACAGCCAAAACCCACACCGTCCACCAAATAGAGGACAAGGGGGGTTCCGAACTCGTCTTGGAGGCCATCGAGGGCACCACTCCTGTGTCGCCAAAAACAACAAGGACAACAACAACAACAACAACAACAACAACGGTTGCTCCAACAACAACTGCCTCACAAATACAAACGACCACCAGCAGTGAGGAGCTTTTCACCACGAGTTCCACCGAGTCGGACCTAGAGACGGAGAAACTCACCATCACCGTCACGCCGTCACTGAAGAGCACAAAAACTGGCTCTAGCAAGACAGGTACCAGTGGGTTTCCTCCGGGTTCTCTGGTTTCCTCCCACCTCCCAAAATCATGCCAGTAGGTGGATTGGCTTCTCTAAAATTGCCCCTAGGTCTGAACAAATGTGTGAATGTGTGTGTGATGGCCTCCATTCCATCCAGTGTGTATCATTGCCTCGTGACCAGTATCCCTAGGATAGAGTTCCCAACCCTGACCAGGATAAAACACTTACTGAAAATGAATTAATGACGAACCAACTGGCAGAATTACTGTATTTCCAGTCCTCAAGCTGCTCCATATGAAAATTCAGTATGTTACTGTATGTCATTTTAATTCTTAATTTTCAGAACCTACCACAGTGCAAAAAAAATTTGTTTTATAGTCCGGAAGATACAGATACATAACGATTTGGTTCAGACTGATTGATTTGTTCTTCCCATGACAATTGTGTTTTGATACTTATTTTAATAATGCATAATTTCACTTAAGGAAACCAAAAAGTTTGTGAGACAAATTCTGGTCGCAGTGACAGGCTGAAAATCAGCGTTTAATTCAGAATCTTGTGTAATTTTTGCAAGTAATTATGCAGAAAAATCCTGGGATCAAATGCTATACTCTAACTTCAGTACCTATGCGTTTAGTTACATCTTAACTTCTTTAAAAAAACAAACAACAGATTTATATTCATTAATCTTAAGTTTTGCTACAATGTCTTTTTCAGATTTCCTCTACCGGGTGGTTATAGAGACACTAGCCAATCACGAGCCCCTGTTAGTTCATGTATAGAAAATTTCATAGCTAGCGCTTTCCTTCAAGCAGATTCCTCTTTTTCTGTGAAAAAAACTACAGTAATTCCATGTTTTTAAATTCCTCCAGTAAATTTGTTTGTCCTGCTCTGTGCAGTGTACGTTAAACCTCTGGAGTGTGAGGGCACCATCGCCTCGGTGGAGATGCCCGAGAAGCACCACAGCTACGGGCGTAACGAAGGCGCCTGGATGAAGGACCCTGTCGCCAAGGACAACAAGATCTACGTCACCAACTACTACTATGGCAACAATCTGGTGGAGTTTCGCAACCTGGACAATTTTAAGCAAGGTGGGAACCACTCCAAAACTCCAAAACGTCCAGGACAAAGTTCTGGACAAAATTCATCCCACAGAGCGACGTTAAATCCATTATTAAAAACTGGAAAGAATACGACACAATGCAACTCTTAACATGATGCTACCATAACCATGCTTCACAGTGGTGATAGTGTTCTCCGGGTTGTTTTTTGCCAAATGTACCACTCATTTCTATTCATTTTATATATTTTTTAATTTGTAAAAAATGTAAATATTACATTGACATCCCCACCAACCCCCCCACCCCGATATTATGGGCTATTTTGTGTTAACGCTTGACATCTAATCCGAATTACATCCATTTCAGTTCCAGGCTGTAACAAAATGGGAAAGGGTTTGGAGGGGTAGGGTGGGAATACTTATGTATGGCACTGTAAATAAACAAAATTTTAACAAAATGGTATATAGGACCTTAGCATTCCAAGGTTCCAAGTTATACGCCATGTCCATATTCTCACTCCATTCACTTTAGAGGTGAAATCATTGTGCAGAAGTTTTTATTAACTTCCTGTATCTGATCGTAGGTCGCTGGAGTAACCTCTACAAGCTCCCTTATAACTGGATAGGAACAGGTCATGTGGTCTACAACGGCGCCTTCTATTACAACCGAGCCTTCACCAAGAACATCATCAAGTACGACCTGCGCATGCGCTACGTGGCAGCGTGGACGCTCCTCCACGACGTCGTCTACGAGGACACGACGCCGTGGAAGTGGCGCGGCCATTCGGACATCAACTTCGCCGTGGACGAGAGCGGACTCTGGGTGATCTACCCGGCACTGGACTACGACTACTCGCAGCAGGAGGTGATCATCATCAGCAAGCTGGACCCGAGTGACCTGTCCACCAAGAAGGAGACGACGTGGAGGACAGGCCTGAAGCGCAACACGTACGGCAACTGCTTCATCGTGTGCGGCGTGCTGTACGCCATCGACGCGTACAACCAGAGAGAGGGCGAGGTGGCGTACGCCTACGACACACACACCAACACCGAGGCGGCGCCGCGGCTCCCGTTCACCAACGAGTACGCCTTCGTCACCCAAGTGGACTACAATCCTAAAGAGAAGGTGCTTTATGCCTGGGACAATGGACACCAGCTCACTTATAAAGTTCACTTCGTGGGTCAGTGAGAGGCTCGGGAAATAAAAAACGTTCAACTTTTAATTCAGGAAATCTGACTTTTCTAAGTGAGGAATGAATATAAAGAATATTATAATAATTGTACAAGGGAAATGAACTCTTTTCGACTTTCAGCAAATGGCGACTAAAGCAATGTTGTTTAGTTCATGTAGCAAAAATGGTTTTAGAGTATAACTTTTCTGGAAAATTAAAAAATTCAGGGTTGACACATTAAAAATGAATTCTACCTGACCTTTTAAATTTAAAGAAATGTTTTCAGACAGAAAAAAAATACATTTACACTCAAATGTAGTCGATCACTTCTCATTGGAAATTTGACTTACATCATT
>JAKKZJ010000008.1:26259119-26272483 GCA_033441845.1 Pangasius mekongensis
GATTGTTTTATTTCAAATCCATTGTGGTGGTGTATAAAGGCAAAATCACGAAAACTCTGTCATTGTCCAAATACTTCTGGACCCGACTGTATCTCGTCTGAACTGACATTTTGGTAAAGGCTGCATTATATCATGTAGGAAATGATGTTTTGCACTTTTTCTTCAAGACACTCCAGGAGGTAATCGCTCTGTTCTGTTATCTCTCGCTGAAACCAAAATGATGAGTTTAAAACACAGAACAATAAAATATACTCTATGACATTTTAAAGGTGTTCGGGACGCACAGAAGTAAGTTATTATGTTCCAAGCTCAGGTAAAGACTTGCCATGGTCATGTGACCCACTAATGAGCGAGCATGGCAACGCCCCCTACAACAAGCACTTATAATTAACAATCAGTTTGTATTCAGATTTGTACGTAGGACACATAAAATATTTGTTGTGATGATCATGGGTATATTATAAAGTCATGCCCATCTCCAGCCACTCGCTTATGTTCCGCACCAGCATGTGGAAAGCGGTGTGTTCTGTCCCTGAGACCTGAGCGCTGTGGCAATAAAGCTGAAAATGAGAAATCCAAAGAAGCTGAAGAGGGCGAGAGAGGAGCGAGCACCGCTGACAGAATCATGGATGAACACAGGAAAGCAGGAGAGGAGAAAAAGAGAGCACAGAGCGGTGTAGTGAGGACGAGAGCGATGGTGACGTCGGACACTCGACCCTCCACTGCTCCGGCACACACTCTGGCAGGACGGAGTGACGTTAATCCGCTCTCACCAGGTACTCCTGGCACTTCATGTTCACTAATTACCAATGATGTGTCTTATTGCCCCAGGCCAGCAATAAATTAGGGGGGTTATACTGCTTCAGGAGATCAGCAAGCGATAAAATTTGCTGTGTATGCAGGAAGAAATAAGAGACTAATAAGAGACAGCACTACCGCGTTTTTGCAGATTAACAAACACTAGTCATTTTTAAACACTTAAACATTTCACCTTAGTACTCTCAAAGGGCAAAAGGACCAAAACATGACCTCTTAGATAAAAAGAAAATGTTTAATCATTTTGAAAAAAAAAAATGCTTCTCGCATCCTTTAATGAAACTGAACCAAGCAGACAGGGGTTAAGTACCCTTCTCTCGGGCAATCCTAATGTTTGTTTCCGAAGGCGACTCTAAGTGAGTAAACAAGTCCGCCATTTGAGACGGGACCGACTCTTCCCATCTGACAGCCACCCCAATAAACAGCCACTTAAAATGAACAGTCACATGACATCAATCATCAGGTATTTACCCCTGAATGCCTCTGTCTGCTGGGCAGCTCTGGAATCTGGAAGTAACATGTCAGTGCGGTTAATGAGCCATTAGCTCAGGGGTCTTACGGGCTGCCCACGATCCCCTTCCCCCGGTTACTCCACAGCCATTTGTCAACTGTGACACTTAGCGTGATGATACAGTGAACATCTGAAGTGGTCATATCACAAACATCATGCTTTACTGCTAAATAAAATGTGGTGAGTTGCCTCAAATATGCTGCAAGACTTTAAAACTTTTAAAGTGTGGCTTTAAAGAGGCGAAAATCAGAGAAAAAAGATTCAGATTTTTTTTTTTTTGCGAGCTAAATAATTAAACCTTAAAAGCAGTGCTGCTTTAATCGACACAAAGAGTCCATGATGCAGTATACTGACAACCATGATATTGACTATACGAACTTCGGAGCAGATTCAATAGTTACGGAAATAATTTTTTACACATTTACAAGTAATATTTTCAACCCGAATTAAGTTCCACTCACCGCAAAATTTAATCTATCAGCCACAACAAGCTCGGTGTATGAAGTTTGCTTTAGATTTGCACTGGAGCTACAAGAGTAATGTAGCTACCAAGTTTAAGAGAAGCTCATAGCTACTACTTTAGCATTGTGCACACTGCATGTCAATCCTCACACTTACCTTGGTACAAAAAGAAATACTGAAATATTAAAATGTGCAAATTAAATTGGATCTACTGTATATTATCTTGGGCTGGTGTGGAGAAACTAATCAAGTGATTTAGCTGTAAGATTGGGCTAGGAATTTTGTCCATTTTTATAGATAACAATTCCACAAAGCCATGAAGATTACATGCTAAATTTGTAGCTATTTCTTTCTTTACACGTTGGCTACGTTAGCCTCGTAGCGCCAGTGCAGGCACCGAAAATGTCTTGACAAATCGACTACATATTAGCAGGACATTGTGCCTTCATTTATTAATTGTCTAAGTTGTGTTCAATTGTTTTTGAACTAAAAAATCGCACCAGACTTGCAAAAGTTTGCAGATTGTTCCATGTACTCCATGATTGTTCCATGTTCACGGAACAGCTGATTCCTTTACATTTAGCTGAAAATGACAAAATGGCGTCTAAATGGTGAAAGAGCGCCTCCTAAGCACAACATGCGCTACATCTTCCAGTAATGCAGCTCAGCCACTGCAGCGAGTCGACTACCATAGACACGCTGTCACAGGGTGACATTTCTTCCTAACTGTTTTTTATTTGTCGTAATTTATGGATTTCTTTCTTTCAGGTCATTAATATGAATGAACTTATGTGAGTTTCACAAAATGTCAGCAAAATCGCAGCAAAAACCCATCAACAATTATATAATCTGAAGCCAATCATGGATGTAATTTTACACAAGTTCAGGCGTGAACGTAGGATACGCATTTCCATGAACACCACGTTTCTTGCGTAGATGCTCTTGTGATCGATTTACGAGTGAATTTCATTTGTGTCCAGTTTCATAAATGCGGCCCGTCGTGCACATTGCGTTTTTAGCTCAACTAATCCTTTAAGCGTGGGACTAAAGGTTTTTAAAGGTTTGAGGATGAGTATTGCGTATACAGCTCAGTGCTTTTTTTTTGGGGTCAGTTCTCACTATGGGAAGTTGCGCTTGTTAATTATTATCACAGGTGTGAACTTTATAGCTGCTCAGATCCACCCACTGTAAGATTAACGGGCTTCAGGATCGTTATCACCAACCTGAGGAACCTTTGAAAGTCCTGATGTTAGATCAAAGACGTATCGGATCACAGCTCTGCAGCAGGGAGCTAACCCCGAGGCTCAAATTAAATAACCGTGAACTACTGTCGATGGAGAAGTCTGTAAATATCGTTATTCAGAATCAGAAGCTCCTGAATGACAGAGGTTACTGCATATTTATACTTTTTTAAAGCTTTTTACTTTTACAACTTACACTATGTAAGAAACCATGACTTAATTTTGTGTGTGTGTGTGTGTGTGTGTGTGTGTGTGGAGGAACTCCAGGTTACAGGATGGTGTGGAGAACCAGTGAAAATGGACACCCTGACACTCTGTACTGCACTTCGACTGGAAATCCTGTTCTTCACCTCTATCTGCCCAACTACCACGCTGACACGAGGTCATTATTTATGTTTACACCTACAGCGTTGTTGAATTCTGGATTCTGATTGGTCGGAAAGTGTTGATGCGTTTTCCACGACAGCAGATCTTACAGTGGCGCAGCTGCAAATCGATATTAATGCGCTCGCTCTAACACGTTAACGTTTTTTTTTTCTCTCGGTAAAACGACAAGCTGCGCTTTTCTTCTTATTAACTTCAAGAGAGAGAGAGAGAGAGAGAGAGAGAGAGAAAAGAGAGGCTGGTGAGGGAACGACTGTTTATAGCTGCAGACATTACACAATATTAAACGTAACTATCAGCTTATAAAAAGTATTTTTAAATCTTAAAAATGGTTAGTGTTCGCAAACTGCTGTGGTATAAGAGGAATAAAATTTTGTCTTACCGTTGATATCAGACAGTGTTTGTATTAACTGTGAGACAATAGATTAGAGTGATGCAGATTTCCGGTTAGGTTGAGATTTTTTTTCCCAATAGAATAAACTCGTAACCATTTCTGAGTTCACTTTAACTATTTTGTTCTTAGAATTTAATTCTACACTACAGCAACCAAAATATTAATACGCTGGGTTCGAATACAAAAAACAAGAAGTAAAATAATACTGGTTATTGTAGCGATGCTAGGATGCTTTTCCACGTTTTATTTTGAAAAACAAAAATTAGCCAACTCAAGTTTTAAGTTCAATTCACTTCAGAATGAAATTGACCAGCAGTTCGGTTAACCACCTTGTACCTGTTGGCTACAAGACAACATGATTAACATTTAAACATAGCAAGATTGTGCGTCTTCAGTAAACAAATCAACACTAGCTAGCTTTTAAAGCTCCATTGGCTAGTTGTACAAAATGGCGCCTTTTTTTTTCTTCCTGCCGTCGAGTCCTGCGGGAAAAGTCATAATTACGAGGTTAAACACCAACAACTCGGAGACATTTCTACAAACCACAAGTTGGGGGCGTGTCAACACCAAACAGTCATGGTGGCCGAAAATATGAACGTCACAATTAAACAGCAGACGGTAATATTTACGTGTTTTTTAATATTTTGCTTGTTAACTGTTCAGTACTAGTTCAGTTTTAGTTTTTGATGATTTTGTTTTCTGACCAAAACCATTCAAACACACACCACGTCGTAATCACGGCTTCCGAAATGGTACGTACGAACTTCAGAGCAGCATTACTTCAAGAGTGCGAGCACGTGCGTTACTACTTCCTGTCCCCTGCCTCCTTCCGAGGAGAAGTTTGTTGTGAGATGTTCATTGCTATAATGAGCGTTTAAACTATTAAACAGTGACAGGAAAGCAGGATTTGGAAATAAGCATTCTACATGGCTATTGTTGTGATTTGATTGTACATCAGGGTGTTTTTTTCTTCACTTTACTGAAGTTGGAGAAGTTTGAGTTTTACATCCAATTCACTTTCCGCCAACCTGAGAATCAATTATAAATAACTCGAGATGGAAAAATGTACTCAGAATAAAACTGGCTGGCAGTCTGGCTAACGCGCTCATATCTCCTGGCTACGTGACAACATTAGCTAAGAATGAAAACAGGTTTAAACTTAGCGACACGGTGCTAGTTTAAGCGTGCCGATGAAAACTTTGTGGGCTCCAGATTTTTCAAGAATGAATTGTTTACAAGTCGTCCGTCACTATCTCGCTCTGCGCATTAAATCCGTCCTGATTTCAGACACCACTGCGGGATTTCTGAGTGCCTGCGGTTTATACCTAATGACAGTTACGAGGCAGCTGGTGTATTTATCTTTGGGGTGGGGGGGAAACACATGGCATTGTGGGAACTCCCTCCGTGCTGCAGTGGGGATATCCAGTGACATCTCATCTCATCATCCACCCAAAATCCCTCCAGCTCAGAGCAAGACATCCAGCTGGCCTGGAAATCATGCTAGCGCCGACACGACTACATCACCCCGGAGGCCATAGCGTCAACATGGCCGTGTCGGGGCTACGGTTTCAGATTTTATTACTGATAAAATAGTCAGGAATTTGGATAGAAGCAGGTGTTTCGGGTTGCGCAGTGGCACCGCAGAACCTGATACACTGATAATGTACGAGCTACAGTGTACAGTTAGTGTCATTTGTCTTAATCAAATAATTTGTAGTAACAGTTTAGCAAAATAAATAAATAAAAAAAAAAAATTCACACAGTGTTCCACTTAGCTCAAATGTAGTCAATCAGTTCTGACATGTTTCACGTCTCATGTTAGTTTCCATGGTTGCAAAATATACAGAAAGATTATACTTAAGCGAAAGTGTTGGGTGCTGCGTTAAAGTCGAACTCGATTAAATGTGACGCATTAAAGTCACATTCGAGTGAAAGTTATAGCTAAAAGTCTTATTATTAATGGAACAAGTAAATGAATTGAGCTAAAAATGAACAATTCACACAACTCAGTATTCATGAAAAGTTACGTACGTTAAGATTATTGTTAGGAGGCGGGGTTAATGTTCTAACCCATCTTACAAATTTATTTATGCGAAATCAAACCGAGCTTAGGGATCGGACTTGGGGGGGCGGGGTTTGTGTTTCGTACCTTCCTACGAAATCAAACCGAAGTTATGTCCTTATGCACATAAATAAATAAATACGTGAATAAATAAATAATGACGATGCAGAAATATGACTGAATTGGTAGCAGTTGGGCAAAAGAAGCACAAACTTCTGAGCCAAAGTTGGAAAGTGTGTCAAAAAAATGACGCTTATGTTAAATCTATTTACAAAGTCCAGTCACTTGAATACTTTTCACCTCTAAACGTATCTAACAAGTAATTGAAGTTTTTTTTAGTGTAGATCTGATACTGAGTGGCCAAGATGGCCGCCCTTATACATGTAAATACTTTATAACTGCTCTGTTATATATAACTAAAGAAATGAAAAGAATTGTATGCAACGATGGTATAAAAAAAAAACAAAAGATTTTATGAAATGATATGAGAGTGGATGGCCAAGATGGCCGCCCTTATAACTTTCCAGCATTCCGCTACACTGTGAAGTTTTGTTCCTGACACTAAACGGGTCTTGGCTGATATATTTGGGGCAAATGAGAAAGCGTGTAAATGTGATACTTTTATATTTAGACTTTCAGCAACTATGCAAAAAAAAAAAACTGGAGCGCTCCAACAACGGCTCAGTTTGCGTTCTTAATGCCTCGGAAATTTCAGTGTGTCAGCAGCTGGGATGCGGCGTTTGGTCACGGAGTCGATATTCTGCAGTCATGTCCTCAGTAGGGATCTGCAGTTTTTTGCAAATAATTCCAGGCTCCACACTCGAGTCTCTGGGGACGGGGAAGAGAAGTGCGCTCTCTTTAACATGGATTACTCATCGCTCTTTATGAGACTTTTCAGACTTGCTGTTTTCAGGCTGTTCACTTTGTGGTACGTTTATACAATCCATTTATGCATTTATAGGAGTACATTTCTAGAGTTAACACACTGGCGAACTATTTGGAAAGAGGGATGTTGCGAATAAAGGTGTAAAGGCTTAAAATGATTGAAATGCAACGATCGGTTATAGAGGTTGTTTCCCAACAGGAAAGAAGTGGACGAGGTGTTGGACGTCGAGGCAGACAGGCAGGGTGCTGACACGGATCGAAAAAACGGGGAGGTTCAAATTCAAGAACAGCTTGATGTGTGGAGTGATGGAAATAGAAACCGTGACGATACTGGAGGAAACAGACCACCTGATGTCGTGGAAGACGTCGTTACAGTGGAGACAGGAAGTGAGCAAAATCATAAGATGGAAGAAGATGACAAAGATGGCGAAAGACAACGAGGCAGCCGGAATGAGCATATCGACAAAGAAGAGGACGAAGAACATGGTGTAAGAGGGAATAGTTGTGACATCAGTCAGGAACCGAGCGAGGAACGTAGCACCGTAGAAGTAGAGGGACGTTCTGGAAAGTCAGATGAGACATCTCAGCCCACGGCAGCAGCACATCAGCATGTTTTAGAGGAAAGGCAGAAAACAGCAGCTACGAAGATAAAATCTGGAGCTACTCATGTCAGAAACTCAGAAACCAAGATGACGAGGAGGCTGACTCTCCCGGCGCCGGCTTTAGCGTTCCCCGGCCCACTCGCACGCACACACTCTTCACCCTCGTCACGTGTGCTGCCGTCGTTTTACGGCTCCTCGTTTGGACGTCGCATCAGAACGCCTCGTACGCCCGAGCGCCACCGGTCCAAAACACGGCCCGCTGAAATCGGCTTTGACAAAAGAGCCATAAAACCTTTGACTGAAAGACCCCCGAGCTTGGAGTGGAGAGGAAGTGGGCACGTCTTGAAACTGGAATCCAGTGGAATAACCGGTCCTCGCCCTAAAATAACGAGCTCTGAGTGCTGGGGGTCTCTGTCTCGTAAAACCAAAACCACCAAGACGTTCGTGTGGGGGCCTCGGGGGCCTCAGGAGACCAAGAGTGTGTGTGAGCTACACACTCGAACCAACAGGTGGAGGGGTTTGGACTGATGCCGAGGTTTGACTGAACAGGGACCCACAAAAATGTTTGCGTTATCCTTATTGCCATGTTCTTGTTCATTAGTGTGTTTGTGGTAGCTGTGTTAATTCAACATTGATGGTGGTTAATTAAAAGTACATTTGTCATGCATTAACATTGATAATGAATAGGTGTAGGGTTGCCAAGTTTGCGTTTTTTTTTACGCTTACAAAGCTGCAGGTGGAAAAGCCGTTTTTTGGGCTAGTTTAAAAATGACAAAGATCTTTTTTTTTAAAGCAAATAATTACAAATAAATCAAATCAATCTCCACAAACGTAGGCTATGACAAACAAAGGGAAAGCGTAAGAGCAATGTGACAGTGTGTCGATGATGTACAGGAGCATTGCTGTGGCAAAGGTTAGGACAGGGAAAGGGAGGTCACGGAGTGGGAACTGTTCGTACTAGTTAATGATAAAACTTCATATCGCTGATGCTGCAGATGAGAAATGCGTGCGCACCACATTACCCCGTTTCACATGCAAAAGGCTGAGAAAAAGAAGAAAAACATCACCCCTTTAACGACGGGTGAACTTTTTGGGTTACTTTCAGGTGTTTTGTGTGGTTTTTGAAATTTTACTGAGACCTGGCAACCCTGAACAGGGTGTAAATTGGTGTAAATTTATCTCATATGTTATATGCTAAATGTAAATATTAACAGTGAAAATCCCGAAAGAGCGCTAGCTGAAATTAACGTTGCAGAAAGCTGCAGTGAGCAAACGATTAAAAATGGTAATTTAAAAGAATTACACTGCTATAATGAGGAAGTTAAACAGGAAGTACAAAAGGGATGTAGGAATTTTGCAGAAGTCTTTTTTTCCTAAAATGAATATCAGCAATAACATTATTAACAGTAATATACTGTATGCTGTTATAAGAAGTATGAAGATTGATGTCAAATAAGTCGATATTTTTGTTTGTTTTCTACACAGTGAACAAATTGTCTATGAAACTGAATTAAAAATCTATTACTGTGAAACAGATGTAGTGTATATGGTGGTTACCCTTTTATCATGCTAGACAAAGGAGGCTAAGTATGTGACACAATGCTTTCTAATGACTTCACAGAGGAAAGGTAGGGTCAGTGATCTTTAGGGGATCCATCAAATTAACGAACCGGAGCTCTGCTCTGCTTATCCCATCAAAGATTCCCAATTCGATCCGTCTATCGAGATGGACTTCAGGACAGATTCAAATAATTTCCATTCAGTTTTATTTGTACAGCGCTTACACTGTCACACAGCCGTGTTACAGAAATCCGGATGTACGTTTACATTTAAAAGGTCGTAACTCAGAGTCGGGAAAAACAAAGAAAACGCCCCTTCAACTCGGAATTCCGACTCAGGGTCTCAGATCGTCCTTGAGTTCAGCAAGTGACGCCAAATCAACATGGCCGCCCACAGCATCAACAGCAAACAAAGTAGCACTTCTTACATTTAAATACGAGTTATTCTGTATATACAAGCGTTAGCTTTAGATCAATCAGCATACAGACAATGTACAGCTCGGAGAGGTAAATATACATTATACACAAATATATATTTACATCACAGTTCAGAGATTGGGTTGATTGCGTGGTTTTTCCTCTTCTGGTCACACGTCCATCAGAGGTTGCCGAATCGTATCACGGCAGATTCAAATATCAAATCATTGGTTTTAGAATTGAAATTGAATCATCTCCTGTGGAAGCCTGATGCTTACACACCCATGTGACCACACACTACTCTATTACACATGTGAAATGTGTGTGATTTTTCCATAAGGCTTATTAATATGTATAAATATTATATAATAACTTTCAAGTAAATCGAAGCTTCACGTTTCTCACACACGTTCGGCATCCTGAAATCATGGAAATGTTTTGGAAAGAGTCCCCCGCCTTTCATACATAAAATTCAGCTCAAAGTGTGTCACAAGATAAAGACAATAAAATAAATCATAATCATAATAATAAGAAGAAGAATATAAAATTGCATAGAGATATGCGTAATGTGTGAGACTTGTAATACTGTTATACCCATAAATACTTCACAGCCGCTCTGGTGTGTATAACGCACCACAACTGCAGCTGAAAAATCAAAAGATTGCAATGCAAAGAGATGTGAAAGGAGGACGAAAGCCAAACTCGTATTCTTATTAACAACCTAAAAGTCAACTGCGTTGTAAGTGGACGCATAAATCAACAAGTGGAGAAAACGTGCATGGATGCTGTAATAAACAGATTCCGAGTTAAGATGGAGATGGAATGATTCCATAACTCCATATGTAGGCACACAGGGAGAGAGAGAGAGAGAGAGAGAGAGAGAGAGAGAGAGAGAGAAACAATGTGGCATAGAGACAGAATGTCAGAGAAAGAAAGAGACAGAGGGAGGGAGACACAGAAGGAGAGGGACAGAGAGGGAGAAAGAGAGACAGAGATCAACAGAGTGAGAGAAGGAGAGAGAGAGAGAGAGAGTTGATCATAACAATAAAACAGAATTGAATTGAGAGAGAGAGAGAGAGAGAGAGACAGAGGGGCAGAGTGAGAGAAGGAGAGAGAGAGAGAGGGAGAGAGAGAGACAGAAGGACAGAGACAGATCAGCAGAGAGAGAGAGGGAGAGAGAGAGAGAGAGAGGGACAGAGACAGATCAGCAGAGTGAAAGAAGGAGAGAGAGAGAGAGAGAGGGAGAGAGAGAGAGAGAGAGAGACAGAGGGACAGAGAGACAGATCAGCAGTGACAGAAGGAGAGGGAGAGAGAGAGAGAGAGAGAGAGAGGGAGAGAGAGACAGACGGACAGAGAGACAGATCAGCAGAGTGAGAGAAGGAGAGAGAGAGATTGAATTAAAATTTAATTGAATTGATAGAGAGAGACAGACAGACAGAAAGAGAGAGAGAGATAAGCAGAGTGAAAGAAGGAGAGAGAGAGAGAGAGAGAGAGAGAGATTGAATTAAAATTTCATTGAACTGAGAGGGACAGAGAGACAGAGGTCAACAGAGTGAGAGAAGGAGAGAGAGATGATCATAACAATAAAATTGAATTGAATTGAATTGAGAGAGAGAGAGAGAGAGAGAGAGAGGAATAAATCTCATACACTCAGTGCCAGGACAGACATGAACATAAACACACAAACTATTAAAGGCCCTGCGGTTTGGTGTAAATGTCCTGAAGTCTCTTCTCACACTCGGGGTAAATATTCGCCCTGCGCCTGAAAGATGAGGAAGAGGATGTTGCAGATGGTCAGCGATAAAATCACCATGAGTGGTATCAGGCAGAAGGCTACACACACACACACACACACACACACACACACACCGCTCTGGTTTACATTATCAGCCCAGATGTGATCTAAGCTCACGAGCACATCTGTATAAGGGGGCGTACATAAGTAGTGGGCAATTATGGCACACAGATGTTCTGTGAATTGTCCAGATGCAGTGAAACGGAGAGCGAGACGGCATGGAAACAAAAGTAAAAAAGACTTGGCGTGACACGGAGAAGAGGGAAAGAGATTCGAAAGATTCGAGCTCACTGATGTGGAGAGAGTCACAAACCACACAAAAAGAAAAGAATCAAATGAGTCACTGAGTCACTGATTCACTAAACTAAAGTAAATGATTCACTGATTCACTGGGGAGTGAATTCACAGAGGGGAGAAATTACAGCGAAACTGCTTTGTGTTGTTCCTGTGTTCATTACTTTACGAACAGATATTACAACACTTCATGAGGAAACAGTAGAAATGATGAACTGCAGCTAGAATAAAAGATTAAAGGTCTCTGCTGGCACCTACAGGCTGAAGATTCCTGCTTTCTGCCTTCACATTGCATCTTCACTGGGACATAAGAGCTATTACTGTTAATAACAATAATAATAATAATAATAATAATAATAATGTATAGGTTATTTATAAACTTGTTCAGCACAACGAATTGTCTCATTTTGAGTGTCCTTTTACATTTTCTTTAACATAATATTTACATTAATGTATAGTTTTGATTTTATTTCATTTTAAAATTCAGTTTTAATGCATTGTTTTAGTTATTATTTTTATTTTTTTTATTTAATGCTTTTTTTCTTAAACTCTTGTTTTTTACTTGCAACTCTTGCGTATGAATGATTTATTTATGTTTATTATTAACTGCATTATTTATTTGTTTGTTTGTTTTTGTTTTCAGTGTGTGTACATTTTTTACATGTATTTTTGTTCTGCCTTTGTTCATCAATTGTATTATGAATGTTTAAATTAAGGCTAGTTATTATTTATTGTGTTATTTGGTTTTTTTCATTTCATTTTTCATGTTTGAACAATTATTTATTTCAGTTTTGTCCTTTTTTTAAGCAATTCTATTAATGTTTAAATTAAGATTATGTATTTATTTATTTGTACTTTTTATATTTATATTTTATCAGCAATTCTATTATTAATGTTTAAATTAATGCTGTTTATGTTTGTTTTTCTATATTTGTACTTTTTAAATTTATTTTTGTTTTACTTTTGTACAGCAATTCTATTATAAATGTTTAAATTAAGACTATTTATTTATTTATTTATTTATTTTACTATTTAATATAATTGTAAAAAAAACAAAAAACAAAAAACAATATATTAATTGTGATATTATTGTTATTATTTTAATGACGAGCCTCTAAAGCGTCGCCTCACAGGAAACGGAAGCAGCGGCGTCTCAGCGTCAGCAGTCACACGCACTTCCGGTTCCGCTCTGGCAGCGGCGCTGTGTGGAGATGCTCGTGCTGGGAGAGAGGTAACGTTAACGGAGACGGCGCGCACCTGACCGACACTCACCGTGCGACACTCGGCACAGCGCGCGCGCGAGTCCCGACACCCGAGAGAGAGAGAGAGACACAGAGAGAGAGAGTGTGTGTGTGTGAGAGAGAGAGAGGGAAAGAGAGAGAGAGAGAGCGAGCGCGCGCGCGCTCTCGAGCCGCTCGCTGGTCGTCATGGCGAAGAACACGCTGTGGTCGCGGTTCCGGGGCGTGGACATCGACCAGTACGATGAGAACCGGTTCGTGGACGAGAACGAGGAGGCCGCGGAGCAGCAGGGACCGGACGGAGCCGAGGTGGACGCGCTCATCAGGCAATATCCTCCACGCGCACACCGGTTTTTAATCATGCACGCGCACATACGCACGAGCCCTATGTAATGCATATCAGAGAGAGAGAGAGAGAGAGAGCGCGTGCGTGCGTGCGTTAATTAATTAATTAATTAATTGTGCATTTGAACGTTTTTGCTAATGTTGTTAATAAGTAACGGAAGTTTACACCGTCCTCTGGCTCGTTACTGTCATCACAGCGAAGTTGATTATTTTCCAATAACAGCACGTCCTGAAGTGTGTTGTTCCTCTTATCCCACAGCAGCCTGCCAACATTTACATGTCTTTATTTATTTATTTATTTATCAATTAACGAAAGATGCGTCTCGCTTTTATCCGTTTCTGGTTACTTTTAATGTTGT
>JAKKZJ010000008.1:26298998-26307069 GCA_033441845.1 Pangasius mekongensis
GTCAGCGCTAGAGAAGAGCGGGAATCTGATTGGCTGAGGATTACTCAGCCGAATCTGCCTTTGTTTATTCCCGGTGTGATTGTCATTATGGTTATCAAATAAGTGTGTGTGTGTGTGTGTGTGTGTGTGCGGAAGAGAAAAATCCACGTCAGCATCTCGTTACTAGAAAAGCGTCTCGATATTATCAGAAAAACAACGTTTTACTTATTATCTTGTTATTACGAGAACAACATCTCTTTACTACAAGAAATGGATCTCACAAGAGAGAGAGAGAGAGAGAGAATAGGGAATATGGAATAAGGAATAAGGAGTGGGGATTAGAGAATAAGGACTAGTTGATAAGGAGTAGGGAATATGAAATAAATTGTGTGGAATAGGGAGTAGGGAGAGAGAGACATTACAGAATATGCAATAGGAAGTAAGGATTAGGGATTAGAGAATATGGAATAGGGAATATGGAATAAGGACTGGGGAATTGGGATTAGGGATTAGAGATTAGAGAAAATGCAATAAGGATTAGGGAATATAGAATAGGGGGTATGGAGTAGGGATTAGAGAATATGCAATAGGGAGTAGAGAATAAAGACTAGTTGACAAGGAGTAGGGATTAGAGAAGTAGGGAATATGGAATAATGAGTTGGGAATAGGGAGTAAGGATTAGAGAATATGCAAAAGGGAGTAGGGAATTTGGAATGAATTGTGTGGAATAGGGAGTAGGGAATAGAAAGTGGGGATTAGAGATTAGAGAATATGCAATAAGGAGTAGGGAATATAGAATAAGGGGTAGGGAATAGGGAGTAGGGATTAGAGAATATGCAATATGCAATAGGGAGTAGGGAATAGAGAGTATGGAGTAGTGAATATAGAATAAGGGGTAGGGAATAGAAAATGGGGATTAGAGAATAGGGAATATGGAATAAGGAGTTGGGAATAGGGAGAAGGGAGTAAGGATTAGAGAGTAGGGAATATGGAATAAAATGGGTGGAATAGGGATTAGGGATTAGAGAATATGCAACAGGGAGTAGGGAATATGGAATGAATTGTGTGGAATAGGGAGTAGGGAATAGAGAATAAGGACTAGTTGATAAGGAGTAGGGATTAGAGAATATGGAGTATGGAGCAGGGAATAGGGTACCATTTCGGACCCTGGGTACATCCCATACAAGGAGAGAAACAAGGGAAAAGCACCACACTGTCAGATTTTCTCCTTCACCTCAGTGACGCTAAACACAGCTATTAGTGTGTTAGTGCTATTTTACAGCGCAGGATCAGCACCAGGTCTCACAGAGGGGTTGAAACACATCTTTCCAAAACTGGGACTTAATCAGCGCACAGGTACTTCCTTTACAATATACACATATGGATTATTTATGGATTATTTTCTGACAGGAAGCCATTTCCTGCTGTAGGCTGCAGGACATGCGGCGCCACACTGCTGCCATCTAGTGGTCAAAATCCAGTAATGCAACCTGCAGGAGTGGAGTTTCACATCTGAATTATTTACACCAGCAGGACTTTGACACTTCTAAAAACCACAGAGCAGCTTATTGCAGGAAATCAGCCAGGCGTTCAGCTTCCTTCACAGCATCGATTGATTTGATATGAGGCACACTGGGCAAATATGGGGCATCAGACTGATTTATTGGAGCCATTAAAGCTTTAAATTCTGCTTTTTGCTCTCAACAGAGCCCAAAATGCACATTTAAAACATTTCTATCATATAAACAGCACTTTTGCTGTCATTAAAATGAAGCAGAAGTTGAATTACACCTAGAAAAATTTTTATTTATTGAGTTTAAATTTAACTTAATTCAAGGGATCAGTCAATTACACTTATACACTATAATAACTGTACGGTAAATATGAAACCAAATAATAAAAAAATAAATTAAAATAAACATCAACCCAATAAATATAATACTTTTTAAGTAGTTAATATTGACACCCACTTATAATAATAATAATATCAATAATAATATCAATAATAATACTAATAATAATAATTTACTTGTACATTTCCAAACCTTTATTCTCTGACACTCCAGACTCAACCTTATGAGGTTAAAAGTGTAAAAAAAAAAAGAAAAGTGAGACAATCTTCTTATATTAGAAAAGACTCACTGTTGTTCACATTTAACGATATTTTCACTGATGCTGCTCTGATACAATACATGACACTTATTATAACTTTCACACACTATTTACTGTATTATTCTGCACAGTTAAATTATTATTTTTTCCCACCGTATTAGACTGTCAGTGTTTTATAAATAAACAATTTAACGTTTTTCCTTTACTGTAACCACAATTAAAGCCTGTAGCAGTATTTATCTAACGTTACTGTACTGTATTTGATGTTCTTAACTTGTATTATGCATTTCATAGTCATGCTATTATTATAAAATAAATAATGCATTATATATTTTTTCTTTGACTGAATGAACATAAGCGTAGTCGCTAATGTACATAATGCAAAGGACAAATAAAAGATTTCATCTCTCTCCTTAGCCCACTTCATGCACAGGTTTAGATTTGTAAAATATATTTATATAAAAATCCTTAGGTTATTATTATTTGTTTTTACAGGGTTAGGTCAATTTTTAAATTGCATGCAAACAGAAAAGAAAAGGAAAATAAGCAGGATAAAAGTCCTTAAAACTTACATATTCAGCTCTTATCCCATATCAAAAAAAATAAAAAAAAATAGTAGTATTCCTGCTCTGCTTATTTGACATGGACACAGCTGCAAATGATATGATATTACATGCATATAGTCAGATATCCGTCAATAGATCAGCAAAATCAGCTATTAGACGCCAACGTCCTTGACAGCAAGCTGTTTGGAAGTAACAGACTACATTAACAATCTTTCTCTTCCTGAGAGAAATCCACTAAATGCAGCTCCTAAACTCTGACAAGCTTCACCAGCGCTACAGCTGAGGTTATTTCTGATGATCAGGTGAGACTGAACCGAGGAAACCTCCCCCTAAGCTCAGTATATATACATACATATATGTATCTGTATACTAAATGCGGTTGCTTCTGCCAGGAGGTTAAAGCCTGGCTGAAGACAGTCAGACCCCAAACACACGCCCAGATAAACGCAGAACGAAACCAAGATCAAAGATCTCCGATGTTGTTAGATATTACAGAAACATTCTCAGACAAGTCTATTGTTAATTCCAGGGGGTGCCAATACTTTTGAAACCAGCGTTTTGCCTTGCATAAGAAAAACTATTGTGCCGAAATAAAACTATACACATGTTTATGCTCTGGATATCACTCATTGCACAGGTTATTCATCTTATTTTTGCATACTTTCATGGAGCTAACTGCATTTCAGACTATCCTTTAGGGAGTAAGCAAACATCTTGACTTTGATTTGCGGATTATTTGCACTGAAACCGCTTTATTTTCTGTTTAACACCCGATACGTGACGGCGTTTTGGTCTTGCAATAAACCGAACGCTGTCGTTTGTGTTGACCAATCAGATTACTCAGCGCGGAGAAAAGCCACGCCGCGGTGAGCGTTCTCTCCGCTCTGATTGGTCGAACGGTTCCCGATTCTGCAGCACAGGGAGGGTTCTAACTCCCCGTTAGTCCCGCCCTGCCTTCTGATTGGTCCGATTCTCAGCAGCGAGTTGTCTGATTGGCTGAAACGCGTGCTTGTCGGTTGTAGTTAAGATGCGTCGACAAACACCTTGCGCTGGATTTATAGCTAGTGGAGATAAAAGAGGGGTAATTTTTTTGTCCGTGTTGGATGTAATGGAGTAGGACGCAGTTTGGAGTGCATGCTGGGAAATGTTATTTATTATAGATATTTTTTAAATAACCCAATGGAAATTGGAGGACGGGATCCGATCGCAGCGCCGTTGTTGTCTGAGGAGAAGGTCTGATAGAGAGAGCGCGAGAGGGAGAGGGGGAGAGAGAGAGAGAGAGAGACGGAGAGATGCTCATGATGGTGATGATGATGATGTCCGCGTCTCCTGCTTTCTCACTCCTCGCGCTTGTGTGTGTCGGGTGGTCCTGCGCGCACGATGCGGTGAGGAAACCTCGCCAGATCCTCAGCTCAGGTGACGCAGATCCTCAGTCCAGCCTGCGCGTCGGAGCGTCGTTCACCGGCCTGACTCCAGCGCCCACCGTGCTGGCCGCAGATGCGCAAACAGCCAGCACCATCGAGCCACCCAGCACCGACCCCGGCTCTCCATCCCCGGCGCGTCTGCTGGCGGATGCTGCGCCCCTGGAGCTCCACAAACCCAGAGCTGCGCGTCTGCTGGCACAAAGACGCCAGAGCTCCGTGTCTGATAAAGCTCAGGACGCAGGGCTTATCACAACCTCAGACAATTCCCAAGGTGAGTCTGATTACCCTCTAATCCTGAGGTCTAACCCATTCCCATTCCCAATCCCAATCCCAACAAGATGCACGTATGCAAGATGCATGTATTTCTGGGATATTCTATACAATTCCTTGTCTCTGGCCTGGCACCATTGGTGTATCACTCTAAAAACTAATTCCAGTACACTATACCTACATTTCAAGCTAAAAGAAACAAACTACAATAAATGCCACCCCAATGACCAGGAAAGCGTTTTATTCTTTTCTTCTGAGAGTGTCCTCTACGCCAGCGACAGGCCTTGTGTCCTCCCCGTCCAGCCAGCGTGGCTTTTATTATCCGACAAACTGAAGAGACCAATTTATTTTTATTGCACCACATCATCGTCTGCTTTACAGGCCTACAGCGTGGGCACGTGTTCAGCACCAAAAAAAAAAAAAAAAATGCAGACATTAAATCGATGCGAGACGTGTCTGGTTCTAGAGTCCAGCACAGTTTGATCCCATGCGCTAACACCGAACCCAGACGTCCGCTGACGAATGAATCCTTTGGTCGTTCTTTGCTTGTATCCGTACGTCTAATAATATCTTACATCTCCAGCGGGAGATATCCGATATCCAAACACATGTATGACGATATCATGAAACATCAGCTATTTAGGTGTGGTGAAACAGTCAAAAATGGCTCATTCACAAAAAAAAAAAAACAAAGTCTTGAGTTTTCTGTAAGGAGATGTTTATCTGGCGTTAAAGGAAGGAGTCTCCAGTGTCAGCGCTTTAACATTCAAAGCTTCAGGAGGAGTTTTCAGGTCCGTTTCATCACACAAGTCCACTTCATCACGTCACCCCGTAGTTAATTATTTTCCTATAATGGCATGACACAGAGTGCTGTAGCACTTTTTTACAGGCTGAATCACCTGTAAATCACGTCATAAAACAGTTACAGGGCTCAAGTCTGGAGTCATGATCATTTATGCTTGATATTTCGCACAGTGCTCTTATTTTCCCGAAAGATCCAGTCACCGTCCTCTAGTCACGTCTACACATTTATGATCTGCAGTCTGCACAATTTTTTTTTTCTGTCACCTAAAATGTTGTCTGTGAATTTTTGCCTCCGATTCTTCACAGTTTGTTTAGGATTTTGTGTCACAGTTTGTTTAGGATTGTCTTCTGTAAACGCGAACAACACGTAGCGTACGTAAACGCTGTAACGTAATGGAAGGCGGCCATTTTGGGCAACCAGAATCACTTATTTTTTAAATGCATCACTTGATGGTATCACTTGAAGGAGGAACTGCCGCCGAAAACTGGAAGTGATACGGATAATAATAAAGTTCCTCGTTTTTTTCCATTGTTTGCAGCGATGGAGAATTTTTGGGCGAGATAAACCTTCATTACTTGTTAGCTCCTCTAGCTTTGTAGCTTGTAGAGTGTGGTCATGACAAAGACCGTGTGGTCATGCATCGGGAGTAGAGGTTTTATTGTGACATGTTCTGGTCTTGGGGGAAAAAAAAAAAAATCAGAAGCCATAATCTCTGTGGGAAAAGAAAAGAAAAGAAAAGACAAAACCTCACGTCACATCACGTCACGTCACTGCAGATGATCCATATTAGCAAAATTAGCAAAACGATCACGCGTTCATTACAAGCTCGAGCGCAAAACTACTAAAGCGAACATCTATCTATCCATTTTGTGCACCTCTTATCCTACTCAGGGTCACGGGGGAGTCCCAGGCGACTCGGGGCAAAAGGCAGGGGGGCACCTACCCTGAACAGGGTACCACCCCGTTACAGGGCACAATCAACTAAAGCAAACATGTCTTGGAAAACTTTACATTTGCAGAACCGCTCCGTTAATGTTTGATCATCGTTAAAAAAAATTATTGTCCTTATCAGGAGCAGGTGGCATGGTTCACAGTAACCTGATCCTGTCTTCTTGGGTCGAGGTAAACCCTGGTCATGAAGCTCCTTCTCGGAAAAAAACCACAGGGGGTCATATCAAGCACGAACCCTCGCGAAACGCCATGACCGTGACCGCAGCCGTTGTCCCTATAGCACGAGGTCATAGTGCGGAGATTAAAGGCTGGGCTTGTATAAGCCGTCTTTTGTTAACGCCTTCTGGAAACGCTCCAAACGTCACATCCTAACTTTCCCTGGACACTTGAGAAGGTTTCATGTGGAAGCGGGAAACGAATAGAAGATCTAACGTACAGGGATTCCTTCCATGACTTATATGAGAGGTTACAGAAAGACGTATACCTGGCAGGTTTCGGGTATCAGGTGTCAACATGTCGTGTTGACAAAAGAAACAATCCCCCCCCTTTTACACAAAATAATGGCACCTCTATCATGTGTCAACTGTATACAGATACAGAATCACAACGTGGCTCGGATAAAACCTGTTTGCTCACCACACTTGTGTCGAAATTTTAAAATGAGATCATTTATCCATCAGAGACATGTTTGATGTCTGGAGTTGCCTTGTTTTTTTTTTTTTTTTGAGCCCTGGAGGCTATTTTTGCTTGGAACTATTGCCTTTATTTGAACTCAGTGGAACCAGCGCACTTGTGTCACACGCTTGATTTTACGCCACAGTGAGTCTGACCCAGATATGAGCTTCCCGACTGCCTGGACTAATAAAAGCCAGTAGAGCTGCTCACCTTCCTGCGTAAAGAAATCTCACAAGTTCGGAATATATCTCTAAAATGGACGGCACATACGTCTCGGGTTGTTGTCATTTCAGTGTCTCGTGCACAACATTCATAGTCTTCTTAGTGACCAGAAGGTCATGACTTGAAATCTCAGGACTACCAGAGAGCCACGGTTGAAACCTGACCCTGTTTTATGCTCCAACCCCCGAACACGTTTAAAAGCTTGAAATGACAGGGTGATGTAGTTAGAAAAAAACGTCTGAAGACTCTGTTGAAATGTGGGAGTGAGACGATTGCGTCTGAGATGAGGTTTTCCGAGACGTCACCAGCGACAGGTCATCCTCTTCTTGTCTTCTGGTTCTGTTGTATTCCTATTATTCGGAATAAAAAGAAACAAAATGAACTTTTAGCCCTTTCAGAAGTATCGTATCACAATATTTGCTGAATCTTTTTATGAATCTTGATACACATATCATGATGTTTATGTTTTCAAAAAACTGCAAAAAAAAAACATTAGGAATTGTAAATGATCATTGTATTGTACATCTATAAAAATACACAGAAAAGGAAGGAGAATGAAACATACAAATACTGTATATATTTTAACTTCCACTCAGTTACTGGTTACTTGTTAATTTCTGCTGCTTGTCACGTTATTTGTTAACAATTGTCAGCTAATTGTTACATTACTTCTTATTTTGCTTATTACATTACTTGCTGCTTCATAATTTCGTTTATTTCATACTTTACTTCTTTCTTTATTTTGTTACTTGATAATTCCGGGCACTTGTTACATTACTTTACAGCTTTGTTACTTTGTGTTACTTTACTTATTACTTTACAGCTTTGTTACTTTGTGTTACTTTACTTATTACTTTACAGCTTATTGTTACTTTATGTGTTACTTTACTTATTACTTTACAGCTTATTGTTACTTTATGTGTTACTTTACTTATTACTTTACAGTTCATTGTTACTTTATGTGTTACTTTACTTATTACTTTACAGTTCATTGTTACTTTATGTGTTACTTTACTTATTACTTTACAGCTTATTGTTACTTTATGTGTTACTTTACTTATTACTTT
>JAKKZJ010000008.1:26348142-26359812 GCA_033441845.1 Pangasius mekongensis
CTCTCTCTCTCTCGCTGTCTGTTTCTCTGTGGCTTTCTCTCTTTCTCTCATGCACAGTAAATTACCACCATACGTATTCCAGTAGGTTGAGTGTGAGCATCTTGAAACAATTCAACAATCAAAAAACGCAGTGTGAACTCCACCGAAAAATAGTTTTGGGGAGGAAAAGTGTCAAAGTATCGAAGTGGTGGACTCCAGACCTGATGTGAAGAAGACTTGGGGACGTTAATGACATCTGACAAGAGCGAGAAGAGGAGGAGAAGGAGGCAAAGAATGGACAGACTCGTTACTAGAGAGTGTTTCCCTCACAGACAGAAAGAGCTTTATTATCTTACCATACGCTGTCCTTTACATCTGCAAGCTTTGTTTTTTTCGACTTGAGTTGTAGCGGATGAATCTGAAACAAATCTGAATCTGCACGTTTGGGCACATCAGTCCGCTCCTGGAAAGATGTCTGTGCACGTTAAGCCTGTGATGTGATTTTTTTTTCCCCCCTGCTTTTTGATTAAGCCATACACACTATATCACACATGGAGCGCTTCTTATCTTGTGAGTAAATCCGACGTATCTGCTTACATGAAGTGTTAAATCCGTAAATGAGGCATGAGAGTCAGAGGATAACAGAGCATAAGTGGAAGATTGTGAGATAAAATCCAAACACTTTCAGAGAGCCAGAAAGCCCTTGAGCACGAGTTTCGACCCTCGGCCCCTCTGAGTTTACATTTGGATTGGCTTCTGTTTCACAAGTAGTTTGCTTTGGATGAAGTTTTCTTAAATTGAAGTCTTATCTGCTTTCATGTTCAGTCACTAATCTGTTGTTTGTTCTTTTTTACAGAATAAGGAAAGCAAGGAAAAGGCAAATGGTAATTCTCAATACCGTTCAGTATGATGTGAAATTCTTGGCAGCAGTAATACTCATTTATATTTGTCTGTGCCAAAAAAAAAAGCAAAACACAGCTGTGATTTATGCTGGCAGAACTGTAATAATCGCCTTTTTTTTTTTTCTTTTTCTTTTTTCTAGAAACATGTGCCACGTTCCAAACCGGCAACGCAGAAGCTCACAAAGTAGATGATCAGACACCTCCCATGGCTTCCCTGAGCAGTAAATAAACACTTCTTACTGTTAGACATGGTGTTAAACATGACATGGAAAATTCTGTCGTTAAAAAGCCACGTCCTGTTGGAAGACGTCGTCCTAACTCCTTAAAACCACACGAGTACATCGCAGATGACCTCTGGTTATCTGTTCAAGCTTTTATCACCTTGTCAGGCTAGTACAGATCGACTGGAGGGATATGAAAGACTCGCTATCTCGACGAACCATTACCTGTAAATTCACGAGCCTTGGTTGTGAGGAAGAGCTGGTTATTATTAAGTAGCGGTCATATATCGGCCGCTGTTTTCATACTGTTGCTTAGCACACATAATTTAAGCAAGCACAAGGACGATAAGCAGGCAAAGTCTAACAAGCTCTCTATTGCCATTCATTCATTCATTCATTCATTCATTCATTCATAGTAGCTAACAAAGCAGCATTAAGTGCATTTTTTATTAGCTTAGCAGAATAAATATATTGCCGAAAAACCCAAACACTTTTACCCTTTGAGACCCTTCTGTAGATCGCTAGTTGCAGGAAACCAGCGTTTCGTATCTAAATAATATTCTGGATGCGAACGTGACATCCTCAAGCGCTGTTGGTTTTCATAGTTCACAAGTGTCAGAAGGAGAACTTAGAATAACCGTTTCCTGGAAGGTCACAGTTCCAGTCTCGAACGAGAGCAGAAACACGGCAGGAGAAATGAGAACTAGTAAATGTGCGTTTGAGTCATCGAGGGACTGACACTTTCAGGGGAAACACTCGCTTAAGAGTCCTTACACAGCTGATTGAGCTGCTGATGAAATCGGTTTACCACTGACAGAAGTGAAAGGTTTGTGGCTGATGATTAACTTAGTGTAAACACTGAACTGTGAAAGAGAGAAAATGAGCATTGCACGTAGCTGTAGTGGGCGCTTTTTAAGGATATCAATCCGAAACGCCTATTCAGATTCGGTGAAACTGCGAAACAATAGCGACGGTATTGCTATCAAGAATCAGCCTGATACCGTGCATTTAGTCATACTCATAAAAAAAAAATCCAACATCCAATACCAGGTGATAATACGTGACAAGCCTAGTGTACGTTCGCGATCTGGATGTATTTCGCGATTGACAAAGAATCGGAGCAGACTGCAAACTCTGCTGCAATTCCTACGCGGGCCAGGTGAGAAAAGTTGTCTGTAGGCGAGTGAAAATAGCAGCTCTTACCCAGTACGTTGTTCCTGACAGTCAGCTGCTATCAGTCAAGGGGTCCTAATGCAATGAAAGCAAAATGCGTACTTTACTTACACGCTTTCTCCTCTGCGCCACCACTTGATCCAAAGTAGCTAATGTAGCTAGCTAATTCACATCGTTTAAAGTCAACTCGCAAGTGTTATTAAGACGTGCACGAATACGCATTGTGTGCACTCTTCATGCCGGGAAAACGCAAACACAAAGATTAGCACTAAGTAGGCTATTGATATCAGATCTCAGGTATCAGTATTGATGAGTACTAAAATTCGTGTCCTTATACTCAAGACTGAAAATGGTATTGACGTATACCGTATACCTTAAAAAACACATTTTGTGTCTTTTCCATATCTGTATATATCACTTTCAAATGACAAGCGTATGCTTTATTATAACTCTGTTTGTTCCTTTGTACAGTTCACCCCAATTCAATGAAACCCATCCTGACATGGCAGGCTCATCATAGGCACATGAACGACTTCTGCTTGGAAGGCACCTGCGAGTCTCTGATCATACCTCAAGATGGCAAGTACAGACTCGGCCTGCAGATCACGTACGGGGAAAAGAACCCTGAGGAAGAGCAGAGCCATCTGGCTCACTACATCGTTATGTACTCTGACAGTTACAAGGATCCGATGACCATTCTGTCCGTCCATGAAACCGTTTACAAGAAGGGCACCTGGTATAAATCCGTGTTCTCTGAGGTCATCTACGTTTTCAGTAAGGGGGACAGAGTCAAGGTGCAGAGCGATAACGCCAATCTCATCGACAGAAGTGGACAAGTGTGGACGAAAAACTTTCTCACTTTCCAATTTGTTTCCAAAATAAGGGAACTATGAGCTCTTTAGCAGAGCAAGGACATCTATCACACCACCCATAATACACTAAACTAATCAAAGCTAACTAACAAAGCTAACATTGCAGAGTGTGATTGGACGGGTGTAATACGACTGTACTGTATTTTTCTTTACCTTTTTCTGTTCTCGGCCAACAGCAGGTGCTGTTATTAGTAGTGAAGCATGTGTAATGATTTTATGATATTGTATCATGCCTAACATTGGTTTTAATGGTAGGCATGATGCTCCAGAAGATACACTGAAGGTACACTACCATTAACTTGCGCTAACATATTATAACCCTACTGGTATGCTAACAAATTTAGCGTGATCATAGCGGCGGTGATTGTACCAAAAAAAAAACTCTGCTCTGTAATTAACTACAGCAACACTAACATTACAAAAACGAAACGATTTTTGAGATCCAGGACATATATTAAGGGGGGAAAAAAAGTCCTGCTACATTAATCGGACTGTCACAACAAAGCTATCTGTGTGAGAAACCGCTCAATGGGACGGCCTGGAAAAGGCGCTAACACAGGGAGCGGTGTGGAGTTAAAACTTGGATCTGCAGCCTGTTGCACCAGCTGAACACAAGTTCAGCCCCGGAGTGAAAAGTCGATCCTAACCGTCAGTACGTTGAGTTGAGTTAAAAATTAGCGCTGTGAAGAATTGTTTTGAGTAAAGTGACCATGTATTTCGCTGGACAGTTAGATGGCTGTTTAATGCTAGTTGTTAGTTGCTGAATTCAAACATTTTCAGCTAACTTTCCCTTTCAAAAAATCAGAAAGCCGATCGGAAAACTGTTAACCTTCCTTCTGATATTTTTTTTTTGCGGAAACTTTTTTTCTGTAGTATTTCTATTTCAAAATGATATTTATTTTAACCGTAGACAAATGAACAAAATCTGTATTTATCCATCTCTTTTCTATCGTATTTGTATTTTCTTAATGTTGTGTAAGGTTTTACTCTGCGCGCAGTTTTTTCCTCGCCGAAAACATTTTTTTACGCATTTTTTTTTTTGAGACTTTTCGGTACCAATTTTCAGTACCCTCACCTCTAGGTGTATGTATGTTTTAAGTTAAAATGTAAGGCCAGGTCGTATCTGTGCCACTCGGTGCAAGCGTTAATCTTTTAGTAATTCGTAAACCCGACCGTAGCGGACGTGCGCGTTACAAGCTAGGCTACGTTCAGCTGGTTTAACAGGCTGCAGCAGTCCATATCTACATATATACACGCAGTATATACTGTATACTCAGGAAACAGGCATAAAGAGCACAAAGTTATTATTTTTTCCCTGAGCCACGTTAAAATAAACTCTGCATTTTTTGCTACAATTAATCCAACATATATATATATATATATATATATATACATATCCAAAGTATATAAGATCTTTATATAATAGAGCTTTACAAGTTTTTTCTTTGTGTTACTGTGTATTTATGCAACTTTCTTTTCCGTAATTCTCTCACTGTTTATATCATCTTACCAGTGCTTGTGTGTTTGAAAATGATTGTATGGTTTTTGTTTTATTTTGTTGTTTTTTTTTTTTAATTTTTTTTTTTTTTTGGTCTCAAACCGTACTGAGAGAAATTTGCAATACTGTTTAGATGTCGGAATGTATAAAAACACAGACATTTATTACCCTCTCTGTGTATATACTTTTATTTTGATTGAAGTTGACATTAAGCAGAAAAGGTTGTATGCTGTCTTTTAAATAAAAAGCAAATATGATTTTATTTTTTTTTCTGACAAAACTGGTCTTGTGAATCATTCCTTCTTTCATCTTTCATGCAGGGATTGATGTCATACTGGAGTTTTGATTTTTTGGTTTTTTTTAACGTAATTTAATCTATTTACACTTGTGGCTAGTTTGAACTAGTTTTGACAGATTTGTTCAAACACACTGTATTACACACGGTATTAAAACACTGAATCAAAACATTTTAGATCATATAAACAGCACGTTCCCTGGAGTTAGTTAAGTTAATATAATTTACCCTTGTTTTAAGGTTTAGATTAGAAAAAAATGAAAAACTACCCCTGAGAAATAATCTATAAACCCAGCGTGACCAATCTTATAACTACAGATCTAATAAATATCAGCTGTAATAACTATAAGAATAGAAGCTGATATTAGTAATCATCTTCGTAATTTAATAAATAAGGGCCGTATTCAGAATAGCGATTGAGAGGATTTAACAGCGAAATTGAACACATCAGTATTCAGCCCTCAGACGTAACTACAAGCGTTATTGAGAAGTTACGTTGAAGTTACGCATGTAGCGTTTCTCAGTTACGCACAATTCTGAAATTAGTTGCTTTTTTTTCCTCGTACGATGTCAGCTCGAGCGAGTCCAGGTCCACTTTCGCTAAAAAGTTCTCATTCATATCAGTCTTTTTTTTTTTTACTTATCAACAAAAAGGTGCCAAACCAACAAATCATAAATTCATTAGCAAACTCCAGTGTGTGACCCAGTCCCATGTTTTAGTTTAGTTGAGATCTAACTAAAAAGTGGTAGCTAACATAATGTAATAAAATAAAAAGAAGATGCGTACGTATATGATCATTAACGCATTTGCTAAGTGATGTGGTGTTCTCTCCTCACGTAAAAGATATATTCGAGTCCGGTTAACGTCTTTATTTTCCTCTTGAAATGTTTAGCCACAAAGTAACGGCTACTTATAGACAAACTAACTACAGGCATGAACACAGAACAGGTGCACACATTAGGTAACAGACCAATGATGAGACATATTCTGTAGATATTTTTATTAGTTAAAATCGCACGTGATATGAATTTCACATGCTAAATATCACTTGTATTGAAATGGAAATGGATTGTCCATGTGTAGGAAAAAAAAGGATAAAATATTATACCTGGAATAAAAAAAAAAAATCTTCCAGTGTGTTTATAAGTAAAAAAAAAAAAATAACATTCAAGTCTAAAATATTACATTCTGATGACCAGAATTATATCATTTGTGAACAAAATATTGCATTATTCTTGATATGTGCAACATTTAGACAGTTTAAGTTTAGGTTATTTTTGATACAGCTGAGTTCAGGGGTTAAAAAAAAATCTATCTTGAGTAATAATTATGGGGAAAAAAATAGTTTAAAAAGCCAAGGTGTTCATTGGATTTTTACTGAAGTCAAGATTTTGTGTAGAATGTTAGTTAAAATATAAGAAAGACTTTGAGAACGGAAAATAGTCTAGAGAGCAAGAGAAATCAGAAACCAGAGGTGTGGACACTATGCATGGATCGGATTCACATTCAAGCTGCTTTGGATAATATAAATAGTTAATCTAAACTATGAGTTAAGGCTTTAATTGCTTCCATGATAAGTCTCTACTGTAAAGATTTTTTTTTTTCTGCCTCTGCTTTCATACAGGACAAAGAACAGTTGAGAAGGCATGGGAAGAGTGGTCTTTGATTAGCCTCATGAGCATTATGTCAGTCTTAATTGAGCTGATTTGCAGCCTGTATTATAATATTGACTTACACTGGAAGCTGGTTAAATGCTCATATTCGTGTTGATTGTGACCTGAACGTGTCCAAACACAAAATCTGATTTCACAAGCTGTGATCTGGGAGGCATTTTGGCACAGAGCATAGCATCACACCTCACAGCTCCAGAAACCCCGGATCAATCCTGACCTTGGGCTATTGTCTTTAACATTCTTTCTTGTGTGCGTATTTTTCCCATATCTACAGTTTCCTCCCAACAATACATACCAGTAGATGGATTGGATACACTAAATTGCCTGAAGGGAGTGTGTGTTTGTGTGTGTGTGTGTGTGTGTGCATGTGTGTGGTATCCCAACCACTGCATATTTCTGTCTCACACCCATTTCTCCTGGGAGCAGCTCCAGATCCACCACCACCACCACCCTGACCAAGATAAAGCACTTACTGAAGATGATAATGCCATAATACATTAGTCTCCCAAACAAAGCATCACATGGATTACTAAAAACCGGTTATAATATTATAGCAAATAAGTGCTTTTACATTTGCTACGATGCACACCGAAGCCAACGTCGTATCGAAATGAAACTCCGCGACTTAGACAATGATTTCCAGCCAGTTACAACCAGTACAACGTAATATTATAATTATATTATTATAATAATTATAGAATAAAAAGCTATAAACAGTCGTTCTGTCACAGTCGTTCTGTCTTTTCTCGCTCACTCAAAACAAATGCTTCTTGTCATATTACCGAAAAAAACGCAAATCGAGCATCCGTCCTGAAGATGTTGGGAATCTTAAACATACAGCTTTAGCGCTGACACCGGAGACTCCTTCCATAGACATTAAATAAACGTCTCCTTACAGAAAACGTCACGTATCAGCACGTACACGTTTTTTTTCCCTCCGATGTTAATTAACAATCAGGCTACTATTAGTCTTGCGATGATGCGATAGATCGTCTACTGTGAATAAGCCGTTACTCCCGAAATGCCGAACTCATTACTGTTATGTCGCAACCGCACTGCAGCAAATAGAAATGCCAAAAGGCTTTGTGCTCATTCCCCAAAGGTACAGAAAGCAAAACAAATCAGCCTGCCGCACCATTTTAAGTGATGTTCATGTAGGTCAGCGTGCACTCTCGAGGAGAAGTAATCCAAGTCCCAAAGGTTTTACCGTTCTAGCCGGTCTTGGCAGCAGATCACAAAACACAACGTTTCTAACACTAACAGCACCATTTAGAAAGTACTTTTGTTCTTCTGATCTTTCTCACCGTCATCCTGCCATTGCCTCATGTCCTCCATGAATATCTTGCTCACTATTTTCCTATTTGAACTCCAAAGCTTTGATGTCGTCTCTTAAAGCTATTTGATGCCGCAGCTGCCTTCACTTTACAATCAAGAAATGTCCACCATTTTCCATTTCACCCAATCCTTAGCTTAACTCCTGATGAGTGTCTCATTTTTGCTTATTAACCCATGGCTTCACCAGTCATAGTTACTGTAAATTGGTCTATTTTTTTTTTTTTTTTAAACATTTCTATCAGCGTCTCATCACTATGCGTTGAGTGGCACACTTTGGATACCGCAAGCATCTTCTGAAAACTACAATAAAATGTCAAATATGTGCTACAAACGTTATTCGCGTAGCAGTTACACTAGTAACGTTTCACCGTTATGAGTCAGGGAAGAATAACTTGTAATAATAACAGTAATGCACTGTAATAGGGTAGAAGGTACAACCACAGGTGAAAGGCTATATCCTCATTTCAAAAGGTCCTTACCTGCTGTAAATGAAGGAAGCATTTTTGTTTATAATATGACTACGAATAACTAGAAAAGCTTGTTTCTCAAATTTGTCTGGATAAGAAATCTGAGCTTTCCGAAGGAATTCCACCGGGACGCTTATTGCCTCTATGCTCATTTACTCATACTTGTAAATAAAATGCCCGTCATCTGATACCAGGTCATATTATGTGACTACATTTTCTTACTTAAGTACAGATGAATGGAATGACCGCATCCTGGACGTATTTCACAAGAAAAGATCGCAATCACAGCAAAGTGCATGAAAATATCTAGAGGAGGAAGTGCATCATCTTCCTGAAATACAAGTAAGCGGATAAAACATCTTATAGTTTTTGTTGTGTGTATAATAGAGGGCGTGAGGGCAGCCGCAGTATCAGAGAGCGCGATTGAAATTGAGCACAAGGTGCCGTGTATCGCGATCACACAAAGCTATTCGCAAGGCTGCAAAAAATCAATCCAAACATAATCGATTAATCAACTTATAAATATCTACTGAGGTTCTCCTCTAGCACCAATATACACTACCAATTTAAAAGGCTCTTTCTCTCTGACTCCTTACTGAACCTATCATAAACCACATAGATGTCATCATCATCATCATTAAGTGCAGCGATCCGAAACTAAACAGGCTAAACTCGAGCAGTCTGTGACAGATGATTTCGTCAGTGGTTTTGCAGGCAGCGATTAGAAATGATTTTTTCAGGCTTCTGCTCCAGCGTTTACGCCTCCACTATTTAATAGTAATAAAAGTTCGCTTAATAACGTTCTTTACTTTTATATGATGGCCTGCTCTGCTTCTGGGAAACCTGGGGGATATACAAATAAAACCAAACACTGCATTTGACCCGAAACATGTTTATTTTTTTTAAAAGTCTTTCTACTTTGCAGTATGATTACAGAATCGTAAGAATGCTAACTTTCTCCCTGGAATATTATAGCTATCTAATGTCATATCTTCCAGATTTTATGCTTCTTGGGAAAACGTTTAGGTTCCGGCTTTTTACGTTCCTGAAATCCGGAACACTGGAATGGAGAAATAATGTTATTAACCGGTTAAACAGTTTTTAAAATAACGCCGTCACTCTGGTACAATTTCGATTTTGCTCACAATTATGATTACGTTGAGATTTTTTTTGTCCCCTGTTACGTTTCTAATCTCTGTTTGCAAGTTTGCGTGGAAAGAAGAAAGCACGACTCACCTTATTGTTTACGATCAGTCGTGCTTTTAAAGGAAAAGAATTCATATTAAAGTTCACACAAACATTTTTCCGTATTCTGTCTAACAGGTCCTTTTGGCTTCATCTAAGCAGGAAAGTCTGCATGCTGCAAGTGACTCGTGCTCTTTAAAAGCGTATTGTGCCTGAAAACAGTTTTGCACACATCGCTGTGTGGTGCAGTAGCATCGGCGCTCCTGCTGCCCACAGTGGCTTCACTAAGGTATTACATTCTAGCCAGGAATAGAGGCCTGGGCTCCCTTATAACACATTATAACACGCTGAGCAACATTCAAAAATAAAAATCCACATTGATCATTTTTCATAATCGACATCAACGATTATGTCGACTAATTCGATACAGCTGTAGTGCAGGAGAAACTGTCGAGAGCACTTCACTTCTGCGAGCACTGAGCACTGTGATTCACGGCACCTTTCCAACGACCACGCTCGCTGATACTGCTCAGCGAGCTCAGGCCAGCTGTCCTCACACTTATTAAACATTTATGTTAGACTTAAAATGCAGCATGAGGAATTAATTGCTAGCAAAACACAGAAACATCAACATAAAATGTTTCATGATGCCCCTGATTTATTAAAACTAAGTAGGCTACTCATTATTGGTATTGATATTACTAAACGTACTCACTCTCAGACTGTAAAATATTAGTGCATCCCTATTAAAAACAACACATTGACGACGGTCTGTTCTACGGAAAGCATTTCATATTTTTGTAACTTTATGTCCTATTACATGCAACTTTTTTGTAAGGTTTTCGTAAGTATTTTTGACTTTTCCTGGCGTTTTCAAAGTTACCCAGTTTAACTAAATGCATTCTTGTCATTTAGGCCTGTGTGTTTATAAACGGTCTGGTGATGAGGCAAAAGGCATGGTGTAAAATTAATCCCAGAAAATCAGTGCATAAGAAGTAAGCACATGATTAGCCATGAAGTGAAACCAGACACCGTTGAGTACAGAAAAGGTTTGCATAGTGCTTTTTTACTGGAATAAGGAAGCTATGATTGCATAGTTGCATAATAAGATTTCAGCATATTAAGAGTAAATGAGGTTTTCTCTTTTTATTGCATTGTGAAGGTTTCATTAAAAAAAAAATGTTATAATGTTATCCTCTTTACTGGCTTGAATTAGAAAATTCTGACTTGATGCATTTATGAAATATTTAAATATTATGCTGTTGCGATATAAACGTAAGAGGCAATCGCAAAAGATTTTTTTTTGGCTTCTTCATTCCTGAACCTTCCACTGACAGAATAGGAGCCGAATGTGATTCATTTCACCACGCATTTTCAGCACACATGGCGCCAGTACAGCGCATGGTGCCAAGCACACACTCATTCCCAAAAACATCCCGGTAGTTTCCTAACATAGTCGTAACCTAGTTTTCCCGAATGAGTGTGCGTGTAGTATCAGTACATGGAGAGAACGTGGAGGAAATCAACACATGGAAAACATACAAATCTCCAGACAGTAATTCAAGGCCAGGATGGAACCCTGGAGCTGTGAGGTGGCAAAACTACCCTGCGATTTCCACCACTGTACCCAGTTGCTATGCTACACAGACCCCTGGTGTGTCTTGATCCCATTGTGACATATTCTTATAAATCTAGAAGTGACTAATGTGCAATACATACTATTACGTTCCCTATCGTTGTGTCCATTGCTGTTGTGTACTGCCTTCTCCTTGGTCTGTGTAATAGTGGCTGTTCATTTGGTCGGCACTAGATCCTGATGATCTGCACAACGACACACCTCTGCTCCTAAATCTTTGCAGAAAATGGAGAAAACGGATCTCACCTGTGGAGTTTACCTGGTCCTAATTTACCACTTACTTGCTGTCTGTAACGTTTGCTTTCCCCAAAAAAAACCCTGATGTACAGGAAATACAAGTCTCCCTACCATGAGTGACACACTGTTGATTTCACTAACAGCCAGGTATAAATAGATGAATGATGAGTCCTTTATGATGAAATCTAATCTCACA
>JAKKZJ010000008.1:26369402-26382142 GCA_033441845.1 Pangasius mekongensis
GTGCAACCCATCTTAGTCTATCTTAATCTGTCTTACACTCCTCAGCGCCTTCAGGTGTAGGAGACTGATTAAGATAGGGACACGAACACGAATGTGTCCTGAACAAACACGGATGCGAACAGAGAGAGGCCAGGACAGGGATTGTGTGAGTGGGAGGTTTTTACCTTCATGAAGACCGGTTGTCAGATATGAATTCGAGACTGAGGAACAATCGGAGCCAAAATTCACACACCATGCTGACACTGCAGATATTTTAGAATGTGGAGGTTTTCCTGTGTTTTCCAAAAAGAAAATAAAAATCAGGCTTAAAAAATATTTGGGGCAGTGAACAGTTCCTGATCCAGATAGCTGCACTGTGTTTCACCCCTGATTGCTTAGGCACAGTCCAATCCAAACAGAGCTATTATCTAATGTGAGCCAAAAATCAACACATGAAGAACAAAGAAAGCCACAATCAGCTTTGAAGTAAGTGCTTGTGTTCAGTAGTGCTACAGATCTATCTATTTTCCTCTATGAGTCTTTTCGGCATTGTCCATTTAAGTGCCGAACCCTCATTTCTCCATATTCTGTAGAAATTGAATTAAAATGAGCTGTGCATAGACAGGTATTAGTATAAAAAAAAACAGCGTTTTTAAATATCACTTATTCACAGCCGTCAGTCACTTTCACCTAACTGATTATTTATACGTGGATATGCCAAGAATCGTACATGCTACGTAAACCTCTCTGAGGGTGTTTCTTTAGTACTGTTCTTATTCAAACAAACCACACTCTGTCCTGTTAAAGAGAACTAGCTGCACGTGACGTCAGTGCTTCTGGATAATTTAGCATCGAGAAGATCCCTCCGTATTCATACTGCGACTTCTTTCTAGCTCAGTGGTGTTAAGCTGAATTATAGATATTATCATTAAAAAAATAGAATTGAAGTGAAAACAAAAACAAATCAAAAGGGAGAGAATTTTGGTTCAGAAGCATAAGAATGACTCTTGCTTGAGGCCACAGATCTGCTTATGACTTATAGCAAAATACATGTATACACTACACTACACTACATTATTATTATTATTATTATTATTATTATTATTAGTGGTAGTAGTAGAAGCTAAACTACTTCTAATTCCCTCAGTAGCATAATTGCTAGTACCACAGTGCCTCTATTAGCCTGTATTATTCAGGCATGTTGCTACCTAAGACTGCTTACTTTGTCATTGGACCACAACAACAGCAGTTAAAAAACTATTTTGTCACTTAGTAATTATTTGTTTTGAGACAGAAAACTGCAAGACAGCAAGTTATTTATGCATAAAAAGAAAGATTTTGTCTTCACAAGACAGGAATCAAGTGGCCCACAAAATGAGCCAGAACATTTTCACCCTTGGTCCATTTCATTGTTCTAAGATGGGTGACTTAGCGTGTTCAGTGCTACGTGAACACAACAAACCCCTCTAAAACAACCCATAAGTGCAAGGTAAAAACAAAGTGGCCTCAGTCTGCATGACAGATAGGCTATTAGAGGTTAATAGAGACACTGTGATACTAGTAATTATGCTAGGTATTTATAATGTTAGGTATGTTAGGTATTTGTAATAAAAATAATAAAATTTGTCAGTCATAGGAACAGTAGTTACTGTATATATGACTGTAGCTCTATACGTGGTGTATGCATGAGCTAAACATTGCAGCTCTTTGGCATGAAGCACGAGTTGGTTTTAATGGTTCAGAATAAAAAAAAATCATTGTGGCTTCTTTTATCCCTCAGATGCTTCTGGTTTCATATGAGTGACTCAGTGTTTTTTTGCATACGTGAACACAGGAAACGCGCCAAAGGTGGTCTGATTACCGTTGGTTTGTGGTTCATTGTGGGCTGACATTTGTGGTCTGACTGACTAAAGCCTTGTGAAAAAAATCCGCCCTGGTGTACTTCCTGATTGCTCTGTGGTTAGGAAACTTGAGGCTTGCCTATGTGGCTGTGGGGATTGGTGTTCATTCAGCTACAAGAGCTGAATGCACTGATGTTGGGATGTGAGGATCTGGGGTGCAGTCGGTGTTCCAGTTCATCCCAAAGGTGTTCGGTGGGGTTGAGGTCAGGGCTCTGTGCAGGACACTCGAGTTCTTCCACTCCAACCTTCACACACCATGTCTTCATGGAGCTCGCTTTGTGCACAGGGGCATCGTCATGCTGGAGCAGGTTTGGGTCTCTTAGTTCCAGTGAAGGGAAACTGTAATTCTACAACATATAAAGACATTCTATACAATTGTGTGCTTCAAACAGTTTGGGGAAGAGCCATATATGGGTGTGATGGTCAGGTGTTCACATACTTTTGGCCATATAGTGTTTTTGTAGTTCTACCTCATTTGGGGGTCAGGTACCTAATAAAGAATGGCTGTCCATGGGGTTGTGTGGTTGCACGAAGAGACCACAGCATTAGTGGATATCAGAAAAGAGGAAGCTTAGCATTAACAATAAGGTGAATGTGATTTTGTGCTGTACAGACCTCAAGCTCTTCAGATCCATCACCTGTTGTCAAGCAACCATCCTCAAAACCTAAACATGCCAGCATAACAGAGTAATAATAAGCGCAATAATTGAACAATAACGGCGTGATTATGAGCTGTCTAATATTCAAAGTAATATGGCTGACTTTAACTGAAACCCACTTCATCCAAGAATATAAAATAGAAAGAACCTGAGTCTATACATACAAAAAAAAAAATCCTTTAGAGGAATGCAAAATGGACTGAAATAATGTGTTAAAGCCGTGTGAATGTCTTGACCGGTAAAATGACCAGAGCTTGGCCCCTCTTCCTCATCCATGCTCATCTTGCCTTCACTTTCAAGTTTCTGAAAGGTCAGACTCTCAGTTCTTCCCCTGTGTGCTCACACTAGTTGTGCAGTCTACAACAAGCAGTCACCAATTTATTGATCATGTTGATGTTGTGATCATTTCTCTTTAGGAAGCAACGCGATCTGATATTTAGCCTAGGAAAAGCTCGCTCGGTGCTCCTTCTGGCTCTACTCCTTCTGCAGTTACACAGGCGCTGATCTTGTGTAATCCCTGCACTTTCTGCATATGATAAGATTATATCCATAAGTTCATCTCCTACAACTGATACTGGAACTGGAAAGTCTTGAAATTATTCACTTCCTGGTGGAAAAAGTTTTTCAGACTGACGTGGTAGATGGAGGAGTGGTAGCATTTCCTTTTGGAGCTCTTTGATCTACTGAAAGAGGAACTCTCTAGAAAGTTCTTTCCTACTCCAGGTGATGTCTCAGTTAAACATAAACGTGTCTCTTCATATCCTTATATGCAGTCAGTGTCTGGCCAACTTGCAGTGCTTTCTCATCAGACTGGATACCCAGGCTTAGTCCAGCATCTCACACACACACACTTCTGATAATTATATAGGTTGAAATCTAAGCGGTAAGCAGTGCTAGGGAGCACTATGACACGCTGATGGGCTAATAGAGGCATCATATGATCTCTAAAGGAGTTATGGTGTGAACAAGAAGTGCTCTAAGTGATCTCATCAATGCTTAAAAGGACCAGAAAGAGAACCGAGTGCCCCATTTGAGTCCACTTCTATTGCGAACACCAAAAGCACAGAGATCATTTGCAGCTGGTTAGTGTGGTCCATTTAAAAAGAACTGTATTTGGTGTAGAACACCCTTATCATACTTATCATATGTTATTTTAAATCAGTAATGTGTTTGCAGAATGGAAACATTTGCGGTTAGGATAATTTAGTTAATTGTCTAATGGTGCAGCTAATATTCCCGGTGATTGATGTTGGGTAAACCAGTAATTATGTGGAAAACCTGTTTCACTTGCAGCTGTTGTGTATCCGTGTGGGCAAATTATATAATGTACAAAGTTGGCCAAGAAAAAAGCCTCTGCAGTCCTACTCAGTGATGTCTGGAGAACTCTTTGGATTGTGTGTGGTGAAATATGGTCTTTCTAAACATATAAAATCCACCAGCAAAATGAGAAAAGTCAGTTAGCACTCAACTCTGTTTTATTGGCTTCCAGTGTAACCACTAATGCATTCACATTTAAAGCTACATTACTTTTAAACATACAACAAAAAGTCCAAAAAGTTAATCAGTATTTATATCAGTCAGTATCTATGCAACAGTACTGAAAAGTGACCTTAAATCACCTCATGTCTTAACTTTCAGAGCTTCATTTATACACTACACTGTACCATTTCTGGCACATTTGGAAGGGTGACTTTGGGCCTGTGATCCTGCAGGGATGTTTCTGCGAGAACAGACTGGTGTGACCCTGTAGATGGAGTTTTTTTTTAAGGTGAAGGCTAATGTTGTTTTCGAAACATAAACTGACTGACCCTCGCCATGGTTAAAACTAAGATAAGGTGTTTACAATCTCACACAAATCTCACAAAATCAGATTTAGCAGTTTATGAATCAAAATTCAAACCAATGACTGGAATGACTGTCCTGAGTCAGATTGACAGCCAACACAATCATGAAATAAATTTTAGATCTTCATCGACACCAAACAAAGGCCACGCTGAAGTTTCACGCCAGCGCATTCGAAAGAGGTCGCTTAGAAGTTGGCCTAAACAGCATCTAATGTCTTGCTGACTTTTTTTTGTTTGTTTGTTGAAACATGACGTACTACGTTAAAAACTGTTAGAAGAGGATAATGATCAATATACTCGTGTACTTAAATAGCTAACTAGCTCTCCATATGATACTATGTTATGCCGAAGTATGTACCACTTTTTAGCTTTCCAGGCTAGCAAAACACTGATGATTCATTTATTTATGACTTACAGGCATAACTTCTCTCAGTTTACTGCTAAGCTCTATTAGGGTTTACTGTCTATTAAAACATCTTAGTGATTTGCCTGGTAGACAGAGAAATAGTGCTGATCCTAATAAATAGATAGGGTTAGATAGGGTTGCTCTTTTCTTCACTGCATGAATCAGCTGCATAATGTCTGGCCTTTTTACTGGAAACATGTGTTTGGCAGCGTCAGATTTCTGCCTTCGTTCAACATTTCACGTTAACTGTTCAACATGCGTATGTGCGCGTGTGAAACAGTGCTTCCGCATACGCAGTGTCTAGATTATTTAAATGGAACCCTGCTTCTTTAGACATCTGGGCGTGAACCAAAACGACTGCGAAACTGACTGCAGTAAGTGAATCGAACATGCCATGTGTTTTGGGATGCAGCGTTTATTTATTTATTTGTTTGTTTGTTTGTTTTTGTAGATGTGAGCCAATAAAATGCAGTGTGCCCTGAACAAAATGTGAAAATAAATCCGGGACATGACACCTAAAGTGTTTCAAACACATTGGTTATATAGTTCTTTAGTACGGGTGTCAAAAATATTTGTCAAAGATATAATTTGCGATACACGATATGCACCACAATGTTTACGTTTGCTAACAAACTGCTGAAAAAGCATATTGCTGGAAAAAAAAAATGCAAAAGTTTAATGATACTTTAATTTAGTATGTACTAAAAATACACTGTTGGACAAAAGAGAGAGAGAGAAAAAAGCCCAAAATAGCAAAATATTAAGATTTTAATGGTCTTTACAACAGATCATTGGTCCGGAAATTAGCAAGAATTAAACAAATAGATAAAGTAACTTAGTTAGGGAAAGCTTTTCCCTTTGATTTCTTTAAAAGTTTAAGTCTTGTGGGTAAACTTTGCGGACAGCTTTTTACAGAAAGAAGAGTCAGGGCTGTTCCACTCAATGCTGATGTTGAGAAGTAGTTGAAAAATGTTTCCCGGGTTAGTTTGTGCTTAATGTGAGATCAAATATGCTCTATAGGGCTCAAATCAGGACTGAAAGCCATGAGCCTGATGGACTTGTTGTCAAGCCACTTTTCGATGGCCTTTGCAGTGTGGGCAGGAGTCTTATCTTGCTGAAAAATAACATCTGATCATTCCTCTTCAGAAAAAAACTTTTCAACTGTGGGAAGCAAGCCTTTCTGCAATATTCTCCTCTCTTCCAAAGCATTAACTGAATTTTCACGGTGAAGCAGCTCACCAGTACCAGCAGCTGAAAAGGCATTCCACACCATGACACCTCTTCCTCCATGCTCAACTGGGGTAGAGATGCATTCACTATTGTATTTCTCACCATGCAACTCAAATCACAAATCATCACTCCACACAACTTTGCTGAACCAATCTGAATCAAACTTTCCATATTCTGCCAAAAAACTTCATTCTCTGTTTGACGTTTTTCTGAGACAACAATGGCTTTTTAAAACATCTTCTACACACAAAACTTGCATTAGGTAACCATTAGATAGCCGTTTTGGGCTTGGCCCATTACTGTGTAATTAATGGAAAAGGAAGAAACAAATCTCCATAAGGTATGTAGGCACACACAGGTATGGACTCTGAAGGTGTGCTGTGGTATCTGGCACCAAGACTTTAGCAGCAGATCCTTTAAGTCCTGTAAGTTGCATGGTGGCGCCTACATGGATCAGACCTGTTTGTCCAGCACATCCCACAGATGCTCGGTCGGATTGAGATCTGGGGAATTTGGAGGCCAAGTCAACACCCTGAACTCTTTGTCATGTTCCTCAAACCATTTCTGAACAATTTTTTGCAGTGTGGCAGGGCACATTATCTCGCTGAAAGAGGCCACTGCCATTAGGGAATACCGTTGCCATGAAGGGATGTACTTGGTCTGCAAAGTAACATCCACATGAATGCCAGGACTCAAGGTTTCTCAGCAGAACATTGCCCAGACCATCACACTGCCTCCGCTGACTTGCCTTCTTCCCATAGTGCATCCTCATGCCATCTCTTCCTCAGGTAAGCGACGTACACACACGCAGCTGTCCACATGATGTAAAAGGAAACGTGATTCATCAGACCAGGCCACCTTCTTTCATTACTCCATGGTCCAGTTCTGATGCTCACGTGATTATTGTACGCGCTTTCAGTGGTGGAAAGGGGTCAGCATGGGCTCTCTGACCGGTCTGCAGCTACGCAGCCCCATACGCAGCAAGCTGCAGTTCACTGTGTGTCCTGGGACCTTTCTATCAGAGCCAGCAATTTGTGCTGCAGTAGCTCTCCTGTGGGATCAGACCAGGTGGACTACCCTTCTTGCAATATACCATAGTAAGTACATTTCACTTTCAACACACTCATTAATTATTATGCTTATATAGATGCCATCTATGTTGTTGTTCCTCTTTCGGTTGCTCCCTTTAGGGGTTGCCACAGCAGATCATTGGTCCGCATGTTTGATTTGGCGCAGTTTTTAACGCCCTTCCTGACGCATCCCTCCCACAGTTTTATCCAGGCTTGGGACTGGGACTGAGAGTGCACTGTTGCAGTGGTTTCCTGGCCGGAGAATCGAGCCGGGGCCGGGGAGGTGAGAGCGCTGTGGTCTAACCATTAATCCTGCAGGGACCCTATAGACACCAGCTGTAAAACTGTTTATTAACAATGCACGTTCATCTCACATTGCCTCTGTAGAAGAATAAGTTATGGCTTGGCTTCTTTCGTGCATTCTTTTTTTTCTTGCAAGTTCAAACTAAACAAGTGGAGGGTGTGTGCAGCCCAAGACAAGATAAAATTTACATGAGGTTGAGCCAAAAATAATGAAGTCAAGAACAGATCTCACAGATAACAGAGAGTAATAGTATGCTAACATATTAAAGGAAATGTCCACCGTGAAGTATTATATTTGCAAAAGTCTGGATTTATATTGGATGCAGGATTTATATTGATGCAGTGTGTTGAAGTGCTTGACTGATTTGCACAGTCAATAGTGTTCGAGACCCCCCGCAAACATCATAGTAGCTTAGCGAGCTAGCGTTGTATTAGGAAATACATTCTTTCTTGCATTTTTTTGCACAGTCTTTAAATGGCATTTACATAGAAAGCTATTTATTCTGCTGTATCAACGAAACTAGGCTGCACAATCTCGCTATTTGTTGTTTTTCTACCAGTATCAGTCGCATGCTTCTACAGCTGTGGGTGTATGATGGAAGTTTTGATTTCAGCCTCCTTCATAGCAAATGCACATTCTTCACACATGCCTCTGGACAATAATAGGTTACCTGTTGGCTTCTTTCATGCATTCTTGTTTTTCTTGCAAGTTGAAACTAAACAAATGGAGGGTGTGTGCAGCCCAAAATACGACTGAAAGCCTGCGATTTCGAGCCAAAAATAGAGACATCAGAACCAAATCCCGCAGATAAGGCATAGTCATGTTGTGGTCTATGGGATTTGGCCATAGCCAGAAACACGTTTGGATTTAATGCTGAAAATTACATTTAAACAACAAAAAGCCTCATTCAAATTAGCAGTCCATAGCTATGAATAAACCTGCTGAGCTACTGCCAGTTACAGTATTTTACTGGAATACTGAAATCCTCTGTTTCAGTGTATCCAATCACGTTTTTATGTAAATTAGAGCTAGGGAGGTCGGAAATGGACGTTTATTTTTTTAATTTTATTTTCTGATTAGTGAAGTGATGATGTGAAAAAACAACTCTTGCCTGCTGATCGCAAGGTTGTGAGTCTGAATCCTGGTACCATCTTGAGCAAGGCCCTCAAACCTCATCAATAAATGTTAATGTAAATAAATGAAGATCAGAACTCATCAGTTTAGGGGTGAGGTGTGCAACAGGATAAAAAAGTATTTACTTTAATACAGGAGGTCAGCTATAAAGCTTTCGGGACAAAGAAAGGTCATGTTTGTGAATATGGGTATGTACAGGTTGCTTGTGTGGCTCTGTGCATTCATTTGTTCATTTCTGTACCAGTTTTATCCTGTCATTGTTCTTTAAATGGCTAATCTGTTTATCTTCTGGGAAACAGAACCGTTTGTTAGAAAACATCACAGGCCAGGTTAAGTATGCGGAAGAGGGTAGATAGCGCTTTCCTCTGAGCGTGCTACTCTGCCCTGTGATTCAGTTGAAAAGGTGCGCTATCTGGCTGGCTTGGAGGAAGCATGCAGTAGCCTTCACCCTTTCTGTGTGATAGGGTCACACGAAGGCTAGATCATAAAAACAAAAGTAATGACTGTGGAAAAGTCACACTCTCTGTAGAAGAGGCCTTGAGTGGAACAAAACATAACTGACTTATTTATAGCCACGACTAACATTAACGGTTAAGCATTCAAAGGGAACTGCCATCACCATTCTGTCATGTAGTCACTTAAACAGACCTTCATGAATGAGGAATTTTATGTAATTGGACTTGCAAGACATGCACAAAGCACTCCTGAGGCAAAGCCTCCCATTTGTCGTTGTCAGGGATTGCAGTCGGATGCAAGTGCAAGCAATTTATTAATAAATGTAAAAATAAACAATACAAAAACTAGGAGCATGAACATGAACATGAACATGAACCATGGATACGAGTCCAACAGACAACAGGTAACACCAAACAAACGCTAGAAAAATTAACATACAAAAACCAGGACTTAAATAGCAGTGCTCATTAGGCGCAATCAGGAACAGGCGTGCGTGATCAGTGGGGTCATGTGATGTGCAGGGGCTGATGGGTAGTGTAGTCCTGCACTGATTTGGGCGCTAACATGACAGCTGTATTTTCATAAATCTCAACACACTTTTCAAGCACACTTAAATGTTAGAAAGTCTGCACACACACTAAGCACAGGTTGATAAATAAGAGCCTCAGCTGTCTCGGTACAGGCCTTTTTTATGTAACCTACCCATTCACATATTTGTAGTCACTCTCTTCAACAGCGAATAACAGTCAAGTGTGACAGATAACAGACATAATCATTGACAAGCACTGTTTATTTTTCCAGTCCATGATTTCATCAGCAGTGTAATTTAAAGGGTACAGAAGCAGACAGCAAACCACAAGCACTTATAAAATGTGTGGCATTTTTGAGGAGGTGTGTGACTGTTTGTGCTTGCATGTGCTGGGAGCTTTGATTTCAGACATTATTTCAAGGCGTTTAATTTCCCACATTCTTTCTGACAAATGTTTCTCTCATTATTTTCAAAACCAAATGCCAAAGAAGAAATCCTAAGGCTTCAGAAGTCTAGGTTTAAATGAGACAGAAAACATGGTAACCAAAAACATATGTTGTAACTTGTAAAACATGCATCCCAGACATCCCGACATCAGCGCCTGATCTCACTGATGCTCTTGTAGCGGAATGAACACAAATCCCGAGAGCCACGCTCCAAAATCTAGTGGAAAGCCTTCCCAGAAGAGTGGAGCTTATTATAACAGCAAAGAGGGAATGAATCTGGAATGAGATGTTCAACAAGGACACATGGCCGTATATGTACATCAGTTCATTAAAGTCACAGTGAAATGTCTTGAGACGTGTGATTTGATTCCGTATATAATAACGTGTTTCGTTTTTGAATGCAGAGTGCTTGATACAAACAAGAGCCAGTAGTGTCTGAGATACGCCATGCCACGCCCACTTGACAGCAGCATAGCTACGCAGCTATGGAGGATTTCTCACTGAATCCTTCACCCATGCCTGTCCACTTTAACCAGGACGATATTCGAGACGGCAAGATGCTTTGTGTTTTTTAGAGTCGTGGAGGTCAAGATAGTGACAGACAGCCGCAGAGTCGTTCCTGGAAGAGCTCTGACACATCCGAGAGTTATTATATAGATATAATAATGTTCCTGACTCTTACTGATGGAAAATCCCTGAATTCTCCATCAATGTGACGTAGCGACATTCCAGCTCTGGTGGTAGTTCACTAGATCAGGACTAAGAGGTCCATCAGGGTTAATACAGTATGAAAAAAAAAACACAATTTCTTTTTAAACTGAAATTTGGTGAAGAGGTCTTTAGTCTTCGTTTGAAGACAGCCAGTAAACGGGTAGTAGTGTAGGAACAGGGTCAGGAGTGAAGGCCTGGCAGATCTTACTGACCTTTTCATCAGAGGAAAGTGGCAAAGTCATCGGCAGTCAGGGAGGAGGGCAAAGGACAAGACAGGAGGTTAAGAAGTGAAGAAAGCAGTGAAGTGCAGAGGCTTCAAGCTTTACCTTGTAGAATGACGTCTTAGCAGCAGTCACGTCACACACAGGAAAGAGTAGTGGTGTGATTTGCTCCACTTTCTCTCAGCTGGTCTTAATTCTCTCCGAATGCTGCACAACAAATTCCGACAGCCAAGGAAGGAGGGCTAGAGCACACCCTAGGTTTGGAAGATGGAGTGCAAGAAGTGACGAAGTATAAAAATGCAGTAAAAACAACTATATCTAACAGATTTTTTGTTCATGACACGAAGGGGCAGAGAGAAAGAGAGAGAGAGAGAGAGAGAGAGAGAGAGAAAGAGAGAGAGAGAGATTTTAACATAGAACATGTGTTATTAAAGCAGTGTCTGTTTTTCATTTCGACTAGGTTCCATGTAAGGATCTGTATCGGATTAATACTGGACTATGCCACGTCCTGTCCACTTTGTATAAACGATGTATAAAATAACTTGTTGACTGAGCATTGAGAGTTGATTCACAGAAGACTTTAGATTTCTATAAATAGCATGCAATTTTCACTTTTTGTCTGGTTCCCCGAAAACAAAAACCAGTTAAGGGGTTTGCGGGAAAGTCTTCTAACTTTTCAAAAAAAAAACAAAAAAAAAAATCCCACAGAACAGATGTAGAAATGTCAGCATGATGTGTTCATTTTTCCTCTGACAGTTCCTCAATCTCAGATACTTCACTCCATCGTCTCAAGCAAAGACGTGCATCGGGCACGAGACGTGCATCTGTGTAGCTGTTGTTATTTTTGTTCGGACTCGCCTGCGATATTTTCTAATGACTTTATTCTGTTTTATTCTATTTCAGAAAATACAGGCAAGTTAGTAGTCTGACTGTTTTCCAAAAAAAAAAAAAAAAAAAAAGTGCCCCTCTTATTCGTATCTGTATCTGTATATGTTTAGAACACATGATCTATTCAACAATGTGAATCACGTATACAACACAGCCACCTTTAACCTTCATAACGACTCAAACATCAGGCTTTAGACTCAAATCGTTTCATTCTGGATGTCGTTTAGGTTCCGTGTATCGTTTACAGAACTCGTTTTATTGAGTCAAGCCAAAAGAGTTAGAGTTATCCTTTTCTTAAAAAATAAATAAATAAATAAATTCTATCAGTGAATGTTTCCTGATGTTTTATTGTTACAATAGCACAATACATATGTATATGTGTATGTATATGTGTATGTGTATGCATATGTGTATGTGTATGTATATGTATATGTATATGTGTATGTGTATGTATATGTGTATGTGTATGTATATGTATATGTATATGTATATGTGTATGTGTATGCATATGTGTATGTGTATGTATATGTGTATGTGTATGCATATGTGTATGTGTATGTATATGTGTATGTATATGTGTATGTATATGTGTATGTGTATGCATATGTGTATGTGTATGTATATGTGTATGTATATGTGTATGTGTATGTGTATGTGTATGTATATGTGTATGTATATGTGTATGTGTATGTATATGTGTATGTGTATGTATATGTGTATGTGTATGCATATGTGTATGTGTATGTATATGTGTATGTGTATGTATATGTATATGTGTATGTGTATGCATATGTGTATGTGTATGTATATGTATATGTGTATGTGTATGCATATGTGTATGTGTATGTATATGTGTATGTGTATGTATATGTGTATGCATATGTGTATGTGTATGTATATGTGTATGTATATGTGTATGTGTATGCATATGTGTATGTGTATGTATATGTGTATGTATATGT
>JAKKZJ010000008.1:26408207-26421867 GCA_033441845.1 Pangasius mekongensis
TTCAGGCCCAGCAGGTTCAGCTTTCCAATCAGGTGCTGAGGAATGATTGTGTTGAATGCTGAACTGAAGTCTATGAAGTCTATGAACAGCATTCGAACATATGTGCAGTAGAGACTATAGAGTCTATGACAGAGACTATAGAGTCTGTAATAAACTATAAAGACTATAATATAGTGTGTAGTAGAGACTATAGAGACTGTAATAGAGACTATAGTCTGTAATAAACAATAGAGACTATAGAGTCTATAATATAGAGAGTGTAATCGAGATTATAATAGAAAGTTTAATAGAGACTACAGACACTGTAATAGAGACTATAATGGAGACAATAAAGTCTATAATAAAGATTGTTGCTGGCTAAATGTCAGTGCATAGATATTTACCACTTATCTGATTTTAAAGCGCTGAACAGCAGATTATCTCACACCAGGTTTCCTCTGGGAAATTGGCGTGACAGTTTGAGTCATACAGGCACATCTCTGTTGTGATTCTGGGTGAATGAGAAAGGGGGTGTGTTAGTGCCATGACCTCTGTTCTGTCACTCAGTGCAGATTTAAATCTGGATTAAAGTGGGAGTGTTGAGGAGATGAAAGATGTAGTACCTTCTCATTCTCATTTGAAAGGGTTTGTCAGATTCAGGAGCATTCAATTACTGACAGCAATGTCCCGAGTGTGACCTCATCTCCTCTGACAGAATGAGAGAGAGAGAGAGAGAGAGAGAGAGTCATTGAAAGATTGTAAGAAAACTGCATGCAATGCTAATTTGTTCCCAATATTTTTGCATTTATTGCTAATAAAATGAAAAAAACAAGTCACTTTGTGACTTTATTATCACTTTGTAGTCTAGCACCATTTATGAGTGTTATTCCTCTTCTAACTACACATTATTATAAATACACATACATTTGTAGCTACATTTAATGTTGTGGAACATCCGTGAAACAAGTTAGTTCGCTATGAACACCTGCTCCCTCATTAATCTTTCTCTTTTTTCCCTGGTTATCCATGCTAATGGGGTTTATCAGTCACTAGTCGCCTCGCTCACTGGCCTTGTTATGACACTGTGATCTGATAAGATGTGACATGCGATGGTGGAGTGGAGTTAGCTCTGCTCGCAGCTCTGCACCGTATAAACACAGCATCTGCTGCTGAGTGTGCAATTCCCTCAACAGAGGACTTTTTAGATTGCTCTGACTGGTGGTCTTGGATATGTATACACACACACACACACACACACACACACATTCACGGTGGTCACGTAGGAAGTCTTGAGTAGCAGCAGCGTGTTTTATCTTCCTGGTACTTGTTTCTAATAGTGTGTGTGTGTGTGTGTGTGTGTGTGGGGGGGGGGGCTAAGATGTTTCCTAGTATCCTTTTATGCTCTCTAAATCTCTTTAGTGCCATGTGTGTGTGTGTTGAGGTTGTGAGTTGAAATAATTAAACTCTCTCTCTCTTTCTGTCTTTCTCTCTTTCTCTCACACACACACACACACACACACACACACACACATTCACAATGGTCACATAGCTTGAGTAACAGCAGCGTATTTTTTTATCCTCCTGGTACTTGTTTCTAAGAGAGAGAGAGAGAGTGTGTGTGTGTGTGTGTGTGTGTGGGCTAAGATGTTTCCTGGTATCCTTTTACGCTCTCTAAATCTCTTTTGTGCCATGTTTGTGTGTGTGTGTGTGTGTGTGTGTGTGTGTTCAGAAGGCAGAAACATCACACTTTAATCAAATGCTCGGTTGTTAATCATGATTTGATCACATTCAGGAGGTAATGTCCCACCCTGCTGTTTGGTCTTATCATGTTCCAATTCAAATCCCTCTGATGGGACTACACTGCTGTGTTATTCGCTCACTCACAATGTGTGTGTGTGTGTGTATGTGTGTGTGTGTGTGTGTCTTCTCCAACCACCATAGTCTCCAGGAGGGCTGTTTTTATATTCTGATTGTGAAGATTACTCCCTGCTCTGTCATTGTGGTAACACCTGCCTGTAGCACTGAGGGAGCTGTGTGTGTGTGTGTGGGTTTGAGAGGGAGAGAGAGAGTGTTTAATTATTTCACCTCACAACCTCAACACACACACACACAGTGACACACCTGGAGGTGAGATCTCTTCAGCAACCATCCTCAATAATACTGTCATCTACCCGCCGTCCTCCTTTCTGTCTTTCGGTTTCATCATTCCTCCATTTCTTTCTCCCTCCCGCTGCTTTAAAGTTTGCCATCTTTTCTTTCAAATCTTTCAGTACTGAAGCTCTAGGGATAAGTGCGCTACTGAATCCAGTACCAGAGGATCTATGATTGTCCATTACATACCATGACTAGAGAAAAGTGTAGAATAATGTCCATGCTCCTACAGACCCTGGGCAGACATCTGGGTTCTGTAAATAGGGGAGAGCGGGGTGTGCTGTCACACTTTTCACTGTTGGCATGATGATGATGATGGAATAGATTTCACACTAAATAAAGGAAAAATTGAATTCTGAGCATTCACTCCAAAACAAAGTTTTATTATATAAAATGTGAAGTGGCATCCAAAAAAAAAAAAGAAAATGGTGCTCACCTCAGATTAGCATAGATTTGACCGCACGTAAACAGGAAGGTATGAGCCGTACGACAACTTACCCCGCTCTCTCCTATTCTACAAACACTTAACGACACTTATATGCTAACCAGAAACAATAAAAGTGACAGGTTATATGCACACAATAAATCTGAATGGTGCTTTTATTCGGAATCAGCACATTCATTTGATATACACATTTAAGCAGCGTAAAATTAGGATTGCTGTTCAAGTTCGAGTCAAATGTTTTTCATCTTACTTACATACTCATTTAAACAGCATGAATCAGCTTAATAGTGAAGAGCCCAACACAATTCATGCACACAATACAAGCCTACACTACACACACGGGCTAATATGAAAGTGAAAACGATGTCACAGCATCGTGGTCATCTTCGGAAATAATCAGAATACCTCAAAAAGCTGTTTATTATTAACATACATAGCCATGATGGAAAATTAGCTTTGTACATGAGCTGTGTTGGACACCATTAATCGGATCTTGTCGAGTTCTTGACCCCAAAGTGGAGATTAAAAATGTGTCAGATGGATGAACATGTGCTGTTGATGAAGTGTATTCTGCTCATTCTGAAATATCGAACACTACAGTCCCTCATGTGAGTCTGTTTATCTCGGCCACCGTGTTTTGTATGGCTTTGATGTTGTTGCTGTTGTTGTTGTTGTTGTTGTACTTTTTTGAAAAGTCAGACCTCTTCATGTCCAACTTGTTTCAGATCCAAAGAGCTCTCTTTTCAGAGAGGATGAAAAAAAAAAAATCACAGTGCTGCGGAAAACTGGACAGCTCTTCACTATGGAGAAACGAACAGAGAGAAACTTCACCCGTAGATAGCAGAACATAGAGAGCTCTGAAGAATGAACTGGAACGTCTGCACAAATGCATGGATGGATAATTGAATGAATGCGGATGGATGGATGGATAGATAGATAGATAGATAGATAGATAGATAGATAGATAGATAGATGGATGGGTGGAAGAATGGGTGGATTGGATCACAACAGAGTTAATAATGAGGCACAGCTGGGGTAAATCAAAAGAGATGGATAAATGGACGACAATATGGCAAGCACTGAGGCACAGCTGGAACGGATGGATGGATGGATAGATGTTGGATGAATAGATAGTTGGATGGAAGGTATAAAGGACAAATGGATGGATGGATGGATGGATGGAAGAAAGGGCTAATTGATGGATGCATGGATGGATGGATGGATGGAAAAAGGACAAGCGGAAATGGAAAAAGGACAAATGGATGGATAGACAAATTGATCGTTCAATGCGTTCATCCTAAAGCCTTTTCATTTGCTTTCCTTTATACCCCAAGAGTTGCACAACACCTCACAACTGCGGTATTCATTTATTTTTATTTTCAGGGCCTCCATTTTGACCGTGTGTATATTGATAATATTAAAAGGATTTTCTCTTTCCATCCACCGTGTAGTTAAAGCTACCGGGACATCAGCAGGACCAACAAAACACTGCAATTCCATTCTATTCCCCCACCACTAAATTGGCTTCTTTTCAGATGCAGGTGCCATCTATCAATACTCGAGATTGCTATCCAAATTACTTTTTTTGGCGAGAATTGCTGGCAAAAGATCCAGCATGCACTGAAAAAGCCCCCCCCCCCCCCCATCCCCCCATCTCTATTAATCAGACATGTTCTCACACACACACACACACACACACACAATCATAAGCTGAGAGAGAGAGAGAGAGAACAGGACGTATGAAGACTTTTATTTGCCTCTGCAGTGATAGATGCGGCCGTGTAGAGGCAGTGATTACCGGGGTCCCAGGGCCATACACACACATCCATTAGACCGAGGTTTAGACCTGCCGAGACACAGCCTGCCTTCTCCATCTGTGTGTGTGTGTGTGTGTGTGTGAGAGAGAGAGAGAGAGAGAGAGAGAGAGAGAGAGGCAGGGTTCTCCTGTTTCTTGATGTATCCATGGTAACGGTTCTGCTTCTCCTTTTGTTTTAGGGTTGAGGAGGTTATTTTTCATGGTGGTAGACAAGATTTAGTGTTCCTTTCCTTTTTTTTTATTTTTTTGCAGAATAATCTTCCAGAACGATGTTACAGCTACAGGTTTAACCATATATCAGTAGGGTGGAATCAAACTTATCTACACACGGGATAATGGATAGATGGATGGATTACAGGACATTATAGCAATTAGGTATAGTGTAGCAATGGTGACTGGACAAAGACGAACATCTGCACAGATTGGTGAAAATTTGGATGATGGATGGATGAATAGCTGCATCACTAGCAATTGTGGTATTATAGTATATTGTAATAAAGCTGACTGAAGACAGATGAATATTTCATGGATGGATGAAATGATAAGAGTACATGAACGCTAACTGACTATAGATTATAAAGTACATATCTGGATAATGGATAGATGGATGGATGGATGGATGACAGCTAGCAATTAAGAACAGTAGCAATGAAATGATGACTAGACAACGATGAATTTCTGCACAAACTAAAGCATGGAAAAAAGTTGGGTGAAGTTTGGAGGAAGGACGGATGGACTGATGAGTGGATGATGGGTGGATGAATAGCAGCATGGCTAGTAATTAAGCATAGTCTGACTGAGGACAGATGGATATCTGATGGATGGATGGTTGGATGACAGCTAGCAATTAAGGACAGTAGCAATGCAATGCCATCTGGACGAGATAAACATCTGCTGGATGGAACTGATGGACAGATAAATGGATGGACAAGAAGCTGCATAATGGATGATTGATGGATGGATGGATGCATGAATAAATGGATGGATGGATGGATAGATGACAACTAGCAATTACACACAGTAGCCATGCTGACTAGACAGAAATGAATATCTGCACAAACTAATGGATGGAAGAATGAATGGAAGGATGAATGGATAGATAAATTAATGCATGAAAGTTTGAAGGAATGAAGGATAGATTGATGGGTGGATAATGGGGAGATGAATAGCAGCATGGCTAGCAATTAAGCAATTAAGATATTTATCTCTGTCCAGTCACAATCCTGACTGGACAGAGATAAATATCTGCTGGATGGAACTGATGGATGGATGGATGGATGGATGGATGGCTAGATGAAGGGTTGGTTGATAGATGGATGGATAGACCGATTAAATAATGTATTTTTAATTGATGATAGATGGATTAATTGCAGAAAGGATAGCAATGAAACGGTGTCTCAATGCTGACATGATAGTAATGAATGATCTCAAAAAATGATGGATGGATAGATCGATTGATCGATTCATGATAGATAGAGATGAATATCCGCCCAAATACATGGAGGATGGATGGATGGATGAATGGATGGATGGATGGATTATACCACATATAGCAATTAGAGATAGTATAGCAGTGGTGACTGGACAGAGATGAATGCCTGCACAATCTGATGGATAGATAAGGGGATGGATGGATGGATGGATGGATGGATGGATGGATGAGTAGGTGAAGGATTTGTGTTGAATGATGGATGGATGTCTAGCAAAGACGTGTAGTAAAGCTGACTCGAGCAATTTGAATATCTGATGGATGGTTAGATATACGGATGTGTTAATGGAGATGATGGATGGACAGATTACAGAAAAAACTAGCAATAAAAAGTTCAGAGGATATTGGGGCAAATTAATAAATGGATGGAAACAGATGAAAGAAAGGATGGATAGACGTCCATGGATGGGATAGGATGGTTAAATATCCAACCTGACTTGCCATTTTGTATTTAGCACTCACAACAGAAAGTGCTTAGAAGGCATGGAAGGATGGATGAGAGATGGTGGATGCAAGGATGGATGATGGATAGCAATGGTTATGAGTGAGAGAGAAGGAATCAGTGAACGGATGGATAGATTAATGGATTTTGCGAGCACATTGTGAACGTGATGAAAATCTGCTGGCATGCCGGATCTACGCAGCGACCATCCTAAATACACCTTCAAAACATATTGCATTCTGCCCGGGTTTTATCAAAGCCGCGGTCTGGGACAATTATCTGTAATATATTCAGGACACACTGCATTGTGAATGTTTGGGAATGAAAGAAAATACCGAGATACAAGACGCAGACAGACTGGACGTGCTTTCTTCAGGCCGGCGGATTTATCACCTGGTTGGATTGTGCTAGATGTACTCTAGACTCTAGAATATTTAGGAAGGGGGAATTTATCCATCACCACAGAAAGCCTCAGAAAGAGATGATACGGCCAGAGAGAGAGAGAGAGAGAATGAGAGAGAATGAGAAGAAGGAAAGAAGTGACTATCTTTCATTATCAGTGTCAAAACGACCCACCTGTCAGTCTGCGTAATAGACTGCTGAGCCAAAGATTAGAATCCGTTCGGATGAAGTTATTTTTGGAGGAGGCTATTTTCCAGCTCAAGGCAAGAAACCTGCTGCTTGATGGAGTTTTCTTTTTCTTTTTTTTTAGCCGGAGAGCTGCCTAGCGGCTAAGTTTACAAAATACTTTAGCATTGATAAGCTTTCATATTAATTAGGCATTAACATTAGCGATGGCTACATGGGAGGCTAAAATCTGATATCTGTGAATATCTTGGCAATGAAGCTATTAGAATTGAGCAATGTGTTATATCACTAGGTCTCAGTGATGATACACACACACACACACACACACACACACACACACAAATACAGATTCTTTCATTCATGAATTCTAATGTTTTAAAAGTCCTCTCCTGGCTTCTTGTCGTGTTTTCGCTGAATACGAAGCAGAAAGAAAAGCTTAATCTGCCTACTTTTAGATTTTTTTTGGAGAAAAAAAAGTACAATATAGTAAATAATCCACCTCGTTCACGTTCATTACATCCATTACATGACGCTGTGTGATCACCTGATTACCGTGACTGTCATGTCAAGTCAAGTCAAGTGGCTTTATTGTCATTTCAACCATATACAGCTAGCACAGTACACAGTGAGACGAAACATAAAGTGCACGTGCAAACGTGTGTAAACAGAACAAGACAGTACAATGACTACTAAAACAAGTCCAGATTGGCTGCATGAATCTACAGTCTGGGTGAGAAAGAAGTCAGCCCCAGCCTCACTTCTCACATCTTCACACCATTCATGATCGTCCCTGGTCATGTTATGTATCATCAGCGTTCCCTGGACTTTTCCCATCGACTGAGTCTCCATTTTAAGGGTAATTTTATTAGCTAACCCTTCAGACGTCAGTAATTTGAGCTGAATTAACTTCATCTTCAGCTCAGTAGTAAAGACACAAATGCATAGCATTAGCATTAATTCCAGTCCACTAGTGTCTCTTCTCTCAGAGCAGCACAGTCCCTTGCATTCCTATTTTGTGTGTGTGTGTGTGTGTGTGTGTGTGCGTGTGTGCGTGTGTGTGAAGTCACTGAATATGAAGTGACTCCTATGATAGAGTTTCCTCTCCATTCCTCTTGAAGGTCATTCTCTTTATTCGTCCCCCGTGGACAAACAGTGCAACGGCTCTGTTGAAAATGATAAGAAAATATAGTTTTAATGGGCCTCTGGATAGGACACGGCTATCTGTCATCGCCCTTGTGTGTGTGTGTGTGTGTGTGTGTGTGTGTGGCCTCGTTTGACTGGAGCCTATGCTGGTTATTATTAGAGCTGTAATAGATTAAAGACAAGCAAGGAACCCGGAGAATGAGAAGAGGTTTCTCAGTTCTATAGCGAAAGGGAGAGGGAGAAAGGGAGAAAGAGAGAGAGAGATAAGCTATAATAATAATAATAATAATAATAATAATAATAATAAATTCTTCAGTATGAATGTATTTTACAGGCATAATCCAGTTATCTATATACTCGGCATTTTATTTAAAAGTGTACAAGATTTTTCTTTTGTCTATTGGACCTAAACTTTTTTTTTTAGATTCAAGTGTAGATTCCAGTTCACATTATTTAGCTTCACATTATTAAACCCATTTTAACTTTAATCAAAACTTTAATCAAAACAATTTTTTTTAAAAATACAAAATTTTTTACAAATTATTTTTAAAAAATTCTTGATGGCTGGGTGAACGGCTAGGTTCTCATAGATGGTTAAGTGAATATAATCAATGACAGAGTGATGTGATGAAGCGGTGTTACTGTTACAACCCTGAAGCTGATTATTTTCCTATAGCAGCCTGTGCTTTATTCCTCTTATTTACGTTTAATGTTCAAAACAAGTTCCTGTTCTCACTTACGTTATAAGAGTCGTTATCTCACAGCCTCTCATTTTCTCTCCCTAGAAGCTAAGACAGAAAATTTAACGATAATGTATTAGAACGAGCGCATTACTATAAAGGTGTGATTTGCAGCCGCACTACTGTCAGAGCTGCTGCTGTAGAAAATTAATCAGCACCTTCTGACCAATGGGAATAGAGACTTCAACAGCTCTGTGGTGTGATACAGTTTAATCACTATTAGAGCTGCAGCCAAAACAAAAACACACACAATGCCAATTAAATCAAGATAAATATGAAATGTTTTTTTTTTTTTCCCACCAGAGGCCTAATTCTCGTGTTTATTAAGACTTATTAAGGGACTGGCTCCAAGCTCTCAGGACCTTTTGTTCCTGTAAATGATGCTTTATTAAAAACAGGTGCACTTAGACTCTACACTTGGAGATTAAAGCAGTAAAGCCATTAGATAAAAGACACAGAGGCAGTAAGATGCTGTTTGTTGTGCTGCTACTGCCTCATTAGCGTAATCAAGAGCTCTGGCTTTTCCAATTACATCTAGTTTGTTTCCAACGAAATAAAAAGTCACATTCACAAGTTCGCTCATGTCCACTCGGCCTGTCGAAACTATTAGTGATCCATCCATTGCCACTGCACTGCTTTGAGGCTATGTTACAGTGACTGAAGTAAGCCTTCAAGTGGCTTGAGGTTATTATTAAATTAAATTAAACATTATTTAATATAGGATAATTAAAAACAATTGCCTAGCAGTGTAGTAAAGCTACACCAGTACAGTACAGGTAGTGACATCTCTCAAGGCTTGGTTGATGAGCACTTTTCAATAAATTAATCTAAAAAATAAATTTTGATGTAGGTTTCTAACAGCAGCAGAAACTGCATTTCACAATCGTTTTACACACTTTGGTACGTAATTTAAAAAATGAATTGTAAAATATTCTTATTACAATTATATTATAGTTCTTAAACTGTCGTATAAGTAGCCATTGTGTAAATTAAGTGGCATTCAGCTGCATTTGTGAATCATCTGAATTTATTTGAAAAAAAGAATAAATAAGTATAAAAGGATGATTCATTTATGAGTTGGATGTCAATAGTGGCACAGAAATATTATCTCTAGAGCTCTCAAAACACAACAGAGCGTTACTCTTTACTCAGAACATAGTTGTTTACAAATAAAACATTTAAGAGTTGTGATTGCATAAGTATTCATCCCCCTGCTTCTGTGAACGTACCTAAACTCATAGCATCATGTAAACCAAGGAGTTATCAAAACAATTCTAAGACAAAGTTCTGGAAAAATATCAATCACGATTTATATAAAATATCCCAAACTTTCCACATCCCACAGAGTGACATTAAATCCATTATTAAAAAAATGAAAAAAGGAGGGACTTAGTCAGAGTGGCAACTAAGAGATCACAGGTAACGCTCAACATGATGCTAACACCACCATGCTTCACTTCAATATTCTAATCTATTTTGTGTAGGTTCATGAGATAAAAATCCCAATGAAGCCAGTTTCAGTTGCAGTTTGTAACACTACACAATGTGGAAAAATCCAAGGCGGTGAACTGACCCTTGCCAGGATCAAGCCACAAACATAATATAAAAAGCAAATGTCTGGCTACAACAGCTAATAAGGCCCAGCTTACGGGACAAGCTTTTGAACACGCAGCCAAGACTTCAAACGTGAAGCGAGACCGTCCTCCGTGACTAATAGGGCTCGTGTTTCATGTCGATTTCATGCATGAGAACATGCTCCTTATACGTACCCCTGTCTTTCCCCACACTGGTCTGGATGGAGATCGAAGCCAGGCGTCCAGATGTAAATGCCAAAACCATTCTGACATGGAGAACAAAAAGAGCATTGTGGTCATGGGTAATGACTTCAGCAGCTGTTCACAGTGCGCACTACAGTCGGGTTATGATCACAGCCGGCGGTCTGCGTAACTCTAGATGCTGAGGCTGTAGTGCTGATGTGTGTGTGTGTGTGTTTGTATTTATATTCATGAGCCTGTACTGGTCAGGATTTTTGCTTGGGGCTTTTCTAAATAAGCTTGTCATGAAGTTCCGGTTGTTCTCTCAGCTGTGTTAGCCTCTGACAGTGCGGGGAAGTGGAATGCGTCGACACCAGACACCTGACTGACCTTCTCATCATCTAGCGCTACTTAACGCCTGCTTCTTTACATGCCTCACCGATCTTGATTAAGTTACGATTCCATTAAAGTGCCTTCTTATAGCTTAGCCGGAGAGGAACCCTAGCTCCAGGGTACAAACGACCTGAAGCTACCCTGGCTCTGAGTGACAGCTTCCTCCATCAACGTGCCGAGAGGAAATGACCCGTTCCTGCACCGTTATGAGCTTGATGACTTTAGCAGCCGTTCTGTTAGTGGTTTAAAGCCTCCCGTGTAAACACGTCAAGTCCATATGAGATCCTCTCGAGGATTGAACTAAAGACAGATTGGATTCGTGCAGTAGAATCCACTGCTTTTTTCATCACTTATCAAAAGCTAATACTTTTCGCAATGAGATTTCTCCAACAGCACCCCATTATTCTTTACTAACACAAATGGCCTGAATGCACATTTACAAAAGTTTCTACTGGTGTTCGCTAAGGCCACTCGACTTCAATAACGATTACGCGCACAAAGTGTGTGAAGTCTCTGAGACGGCTTGAGTGATACGGCCTGATAAATGGGATGTGGAGTGACAGAGAGAGACGTCAGTCATCGTTTCCAGCTATTGATTGTGATGAACAAATGAGGATAGAGGAGGTCTTTTTGGGCTGGAGTCAGAGATGTGAGGCGAGTGTTAATGCAGATGAATAGAACGAGCATAAAACGTGCACCCAGCTGCAAGGAACAAAGCACTTTGTGTTGAGCTGTTATAGGAAAATAATCAACCATGGGATGCTCTGATGAAGCAGAGTTAATGTGCATCGAAACTGATTATTTTCCCATAACAGTGTTTCATTATTGTATTTTTATACCACACCAACTTTCCAACACTAACATGTTTTTTTTTTCATGCAAGAACGACATACTTTTTATCTGTTTATGGTTACATTTAATGTTTTGGAATGTATGTGAAACCTGTAACTCACATTATAGCAGCTATAAACACTCATTCCCTTGCCAGCCTCTCTCTTTTTGCCTTTCCTGAAGTTCATATCACCAAAAAAATGCAGCGAAAAAACATAAACTCCTCTGTCCTGAAGATGTCGGAAAACTTTAAGTTACAAAGCACTGAAACTGGAGACTCCTTCCATAAACGTTAAATCGCCTTACAGAACATCGCCTTACAGAAAACTTCAACATATCAGTGATTGCACGTTATTAAAATCTGATTATGTGGCGCATCCACCATGTGAATAAGCTGTTACTATAGAAACGATAATGTGTTAGGACGAGTGCTTCAATATAAACGTGTGATTTGTAGCCGCACTACTGTCAGAGCTGCTGTTATAGAAAATTGAAAACCTCACATCTGAAGCGCTGTGGAAAATCTTGCGCTAAAGTGATAGTGTTAGGAGCTAAATTGGGATTCGGGGGTTGCAGGAGTGTAATTAAAACACGTTTTCAGTAGATCTGGTAGTGATTAATTTAACTAACTACAATTTGGCAGTCCTTAAGTTTTCATTATTGCATCAAAATAATACAGATTCTTTTTTTTTCTTCTGGCAAACATACGACAAATAACCCGCCTACCATCGAAAAGAACACATTCTGCTTCATAAACACAGCCGTCTTGACTGAAAGAGATGATTATGCCTTGCAATGATTTACATTCCCAAGAAATTATGCTAGTGCTTCCCTGCACTCCCACTCAGTTTAACCCCTGAGTAGCCTAATTAATGGCTTGTAGTGTAATTAAATATGAAGGCGCTCTCCCAAGAATACAAGTGCAGATTTACTGCCTTATTAGCTCTATAGATTTTTCACTGATTTGTCCTACTTATTATGGCTGTTTTTTTTTTTTTTATTTGTTTGGGTTTTTTTCACGCTGTAGTGCTTGCTTTGCTGTTTCAGCGTGCTAGTCACAGTGCTAGAAAGCACATCTCCACATTTCTGCTCAGCTTCCTGATACTGTCAAAGCGACCTGGTGTGTCAATCCTCCTAAATAGAATTAAAATATTAAAATATTATAATTGACATCTGAAGGGATTTACCTGGCATCGTTTCAAAGGATCTGTGTGTCTGTGTGTGTGTGTGTGTGTGTGTGTGTGGGTGGGTGGGTGTGTGTGTGTGTGTGTGGATGGGTGTGTGTTTGAGATCAGAGCAACACAATAACCATTGTATTTATAATAATGTGACAAAACCCAAAATAAAACATGTGTATCAGGCAAGTTGTATTTTCAAGCAGATCCTTTTTTTCTGTAATCCAGCTGTGATTTCCTTTTGTTCAGTGTGTAACGGTTTTATCTCACGCGGCTGTGAACACTGCAACCTGCATCCGGGGTTTTTCCCATCATGCATCAGGTAACTATGTGAACCTACAGCTATACAGTATATCGCTGAGGTGGTTTCAGTGTCGCGATGTTTAACTGTGAAATCCGCATTAAAACAATTATACCGAAAAATAACCTTGGCTCAGTAAAAGTAAAAAAATAAATAAATAAACAAAGTAAATAAGTAATCATCCATTTAAACCAAAAAAAAAATTGCTTTTGATGCTTTTTCATATATATTTCAGTGTAGCCTTATTACAAGCTACATAAGTAATAAAACACAGTGCTTTTCTAGGAAAATAATCAACGGTGGACTGGTGTGATGAGTCACTGTTATCACCTTGAGGTTGATTATTTTCCAAAAACAGCATGTCCTGAAATGTTTTATAGTACTGTCTTATACGACAGCAATTTGCCAATGAT
>JAKKZJ010000008.1:26476078-26500583 GCA_033441845.1 Pangasius mekongensis
TTCTGCCTCCCTGTCTGTCTCTCTGATTCTGCCTCCCTGTCTGTCTCTCTGTTTCTGCCTCCCTGTCTGTCTCTCTGATTCTGCCTCTTCTCTCTTTCTGTTTGTCTGCCTGTCTACCTGTCTGTCTCTTTTCTTGCCTGTCTTGCACTCTGTCTTTCTTTCTGTTTCTCCTCTCTGTCTATCTGTCCATCTCTCTGCCTCTCCTCTCTCTCTGTCTGTCTATCTCTCCCACCCTCTCTTTGTCTCTCTGTCTATTTCACTTTGTTTGTCTCTCTCTGTCTCTCTTTCTCTCTCTGTCTGACTCTCTCCTATCTCTCTCTCTCTTTTTCTGTCTGCTTATTTGTCTGTTTCTCTCCCTGTCTCTTTCTATCTCTCTGCCTGGCTGTCTGGCTCCTCTCTCTCTCTCTCTCTCTTTCTCTCTCTCTCTCTCATATCCAGTTTAACAGCCTTTGAGGTTAACCACAGATTTAGAGACTCCATCTGGCGCTCACACACACACACACACACACACACACACACACACGCAAACACATGTGGTTGGTTCAGAACGAGCTGAAAGCACTTTCCCCTGCACTGATTAAAGGCCGGTGGTCAGATCTCCAGCCCACTGCGGTCCGGCCTTCGCTTTCAGAAGCGTGTGATTTCCTCTTGTTTGTGTTTCATAATCGCTCCGGCGCTTCAGCCCACTCCCACACGCAATTTCAGCTCATGAAGTTATTTTCAACCTCGTCGTCTCCACTTTCTTTTTAAGAAGTCATTTGGAGCACATCTGGAGCTTATTCTGAAACGACGAGCTGACAGTTCTGCTCCTGGGAGCAATGCGTTAGTGTTGATCAGCCGCTGGAGTAAAAGCAATGTGTGATCTTTTATAGGAGAAATGTGGACAGAGGAAGTGCGTAAGACTCATTCTGTCACCTGCGCTGAGAAATGTGTGATGCTTTGGAGAAACAAAGCCAGGAAAACTGACCTGTGCGGACACTTTGTGACGGCTCTCGCCCCCACGGCTCGGGTTTGATTCCCAGCCAGGGAGCCAACCCCGGCCACTGGGAGTGCACAAGACAGTGCCAGCCCCAAGCCCAGATAAAATCAGGGAGGCTTCCACACATGCAGACCAATGATCTGCTGTGGCGACCCTTAACATGAGCAGCTGAGAGACGAAGAAGAACAATTTTATCCAAAGGAGCTGGTCTTGGAGTTATACTCGGAGGTGAAAAGCTGCTGGTTTGTTTGTTGTTGGCTAGCGTTTTCCATAATTTATGACCATCACTGACTTAATTTTTGCTTCTATTTCTGTGGCTCTGAATAGATTCGAATCGATGCACTTAATAAAGCTGAAATGCACATTTTTCTGTAACTCAGTGAGAGCTCATTTGAGACTGAACCTCCGCAGGAAAAGGACGCTAAACTAGGATGATCACTAACACTACGCGACAAGTCAAGATTGAGCCATGCCGAAGAGTGGGGTTATAATTAAACACTGGAGATCTTGCTGTGTGTAGAAAAGGACTGGTAGATTATCCGTGTGTTGCTTGTTATTGTAAATATGAAATTACAGTCCGATCCTACCATAGAGCTGATTAACCGAGGCTACTCAAGGACATTCACAGCCACTCAGGATGCAGCGAAAGAAAACAGCGAGAGCTTCCTGGAGTGTCCAAACATGTGGGATTTGGGTAGGACGAAAATCCCAGAGATGCTCCACAGATACTAAAACTAATCCAGTCTGAATAGGACTGCCTGTTTAGAAGTAGAACCTCTGCTCTAATCTGTGGTCCTTTAGATCAGTGTACATATATCTACACGGTGATTTATTCATTTTTCCTAAAATCCTGACGAGCGTCCCAGTAAACTGTCCTCACGGCATGATGCTGCCACCACCAAGCTTCACTATGAGGATAGAATTGACCAGGAGATGAGCTGCGATTGGTTTCCTCAGGCTACAGAACCTTCTTTCTAATAGCTTGAGAGATGTTTTTGGACACCGGATTAACTCCACACAGGGGTTGAGCATCACGCTCTTCATCACCTACGCTCTCTCCGGTTGCTCCGTTCGAGTTCTTCTCTTACGGAAGCCGCCATGTTCTTCGCGACGTTCAGAGCTGCAGAAATGTTTAGGTTGACGTCCCCAGATCTGTGCCACGACACACTCCTTTCTCAGAGGTCTGCAGGAAGTTCCTTTGACCCCATGCCTGTATATAGACAGAGGCGTCTGTGGTTACCCGATCCACATCCCCTGCCCGATTTGCGCCGTTGTTATGCAAGCACAGGCATTTTATTTATGCTCTACGACACTACCTGATCTGTAACGCAGCGTGTGTCGTTGCAAGGCATTGCAGCGCATTTTGAAATAACTCATACAGCATCGATTACAAAAGCAGATTCTTTTATTATTTTATTCCTTTAGGGCAATCGGATAGCTTCATTGGTATTTAATTGATAGTGTTATGTTGCAATTATATAAAGGAAAAGAACCGGTAGTCCATATTACGAGGAAAATTCTCCTAATCAGTTCATCTGTGAATAAAATGGAGGAGCTTTAGACCACTTTACTCCGTACTATTCAGAAGAACAGACTGCATATCATTTTACTTTTGTTATGGTAAAAGTTCGGATCGTGGGGTTGGAATTTGTACGTTATAATCATTGTTTTTGTTTTTTTTTTGTGATGTTTTGCTCCAAAGTTTGAATCAAACTGTAGACCGTCAACACATTTGTGGTCAAGCTTTAGACATGTTTTTTTTTTAATAAAAAAGATGATTAATGGAAACAAGAAGCAGCTGAATTGAATTTTATAACAAAAAGCCTCTGAATATGTGGGCGATTAGGGACATTTCAGTGTTTCATTTTTAATACATTTACAAATCTTTGTGAAAATCTGTTAATGATTTTTCGCTATGGAATCTTTTTTTGCAGGTTGATGTGAGGAAAAAAAAAATCCATTGTACAGTACGACGAAATAACGCAAAGAAAATGTGTGCTGAATAATTGATTATAGAGACGTGTGCATTGGAGTAGGAGTTCAGTTCTGTGTGCTCTGCAGCTGTAACACACTTATAGGAGTGTGTGTGTGTGTGTGTGTGTGTGTGTGTGTGTGTGTGTGTGTGTGTGTGTGTGTGATTTTGCTCCTGTTGACTCAAAGAGCAGGGGAAGTGGACTGTTGACATAAGTTGAAAGTAATATTTATTACACCTCTTATCAGTGACCTTGAACAAAGTTTACCAATATATCAGAGCCAGAGGGGTTTTTGGAGTTTTGTGTGTGTGTGTGTGTGTGTGTGTGTGTGTGTGTGTGTGGTATGAGAGTATAGTACTGCAGAACAGAACATACATTTGATTGTGGTCTAAAGTAAACAGTGTGAGAGGAATAAGAGCTTTTCTCTCAGCTCCAGCTCTCGGAGGTAATTACACACCACTGCTGTTCCTCTCCCTCCGTTCCTGCTCCACACTCCTCCAGCTGGACTGCAATTTAGCCACAGGATTATTAGCCAGCGCGGTTTATTTTTACCGCCCGACACCAGCCCATAATCCCGGGGACTTTGTGCCGCTTTGGCATGATTTTTATTCTGTGCAGTGAAACTCACGGCCGTATTCACGCTCCCATAATCCATTCTGAATCCGTCATCATCATCATCATCATCATCATCAGTTGCAGATTTTTTTTTTTTTAATCAATTCAATTTCATCTCTTCAGCTCACAGCTCACGGAGCAAAGCGCCATCCGCCCTCTTCTGCATCCATGCATGAGCTCACAGTCGCTCACCATTGGCTAATATCGCTGGAGAGAGAGCGTATGCTCCGCCCACAAAGTGTCTGTGTTTGTGTGTGTGCGTGTGTGTTCCTGTGTGTATATGCGTAACGCCCACATCATTCACAATATGGCTACAACAAGACCTTGTGCTACTGTGCTTCATGGTGTTGTGGTATTGCAGTGTGTGTGTGTGTGTGTGTGTGTGTGTGTGGGTGGGTGTTTGAACTGCATACTGTGTGTGTGTATAGAGGAGAGCCCCTGGGGTGCAGTAGACTAAAAGACTGCTGCCACATCCAATCTCTGCCTCTGCATCACCTAGAGCTACACTCGGCAACGTACTGCAATCTAAATCACACACACAGACACAAACACACACGCACACACACACGCACACACACACACACACACACACGCACACACACAATGTTATTGCCTCTCATTTATTCTTTCCATGCATAGATATCAACACAAGGATGTATCTGTCCTTCTCCAATTCTCTCATATGAGGGAACCTACTACACACACACACACACACACACACACACACACACACACTCAAATACACAATCTAAGCTCAGTCTGGGGAACAAACAGCTGATTCTGGTTTATAAACGTGATAAAATATTTAATAAAACGTAATAAAATATTGAAAACAGCGCTAGTTACACGACACGATCATTGGAGACGTGTTCCAGCCGATTTAATGGTTTATCACGACTTTTTTTCTTCCCTTTTCATTAGAGAAAAAGATCATTATCTCCTTATTACTCTGCATCTTATAAATATCATCAAAAGATCTTTAGAATATGTTTGCAGCTAAAGATGGACTTATTAATTGGCTAACATTTTATATGACGATTGGTTGTGCTTCTGGACAAATGAGCTCATTGTTTGTTTTTTCCTTCACTTATGACCCTCTTTACTCTAACAAATCATCATTAGCCCACAGAAAGGAGCTTCCATTCATTAGCCGGTGTGAAGCGTAGAGAAATTAGCTTTGTCGTGTTGTTTACGCCGACGCAACAAATCATCACTAGCCTAGCAAAACTGGTTTTCATTATTAGCTAACTTGTAGTCATTCATTCTAACCCTGCGCTCGTGCTAACAAGCAACAAGTCGCTCACGTTACATGCAGCCTGTCGCTTGTGGGCGTGGCCTGTTCTAGCGGAGGGCGACAAAAAATATCATATCATATCACGATACTTTCTACGAGACATGACGAATATCAGTATATATAGATTCGCACTGCATTAACAAGTTCACTGATCATTGTTTACTTGTCATTTTATCTTTATTTTTTCTTATTCTAGTCTTAGAAAAAACTTTTTTTTTTAATTTTAACGTTTTTAAAGATTCGGTTAAAATCTTTCCCATCCTTATCAGCTTGGAATTGTTCTATGAAATATGTTTAGAAATATGCTAAACGTTATGAAATGATATCACGATACAATATTTATATCGCGATATGTGATAGTACACATCATTCCACGTAGTTTATATTATATATATTTTAAATCCAGGAAAATAAATATGTGGAATTAGACAGCGGCTAAACGCTAAACTTGTGAGAGAAGGATTGAGCTGCGTCTTTGAGAGCGTACTTGGGATTAGTCAACATAACTAGCTTGTAGCTTATACCCGTGCTTGTCCTAGCGAAATTAGCGTTCATCCAATAACCATAACAATCATTTTGTTATTAGCCTGATCTGTCCGTGTAGCTCGGGTAGCTACGGCTCTCCTGCAGCGGATGAGGAAGACGGGAGTGTGTGAGACGGCGCTCAAGCGTGTGTTTGTGTAGATTTATATCGTGCTTGCTCAACGTCCGCTTTGCCAAATTGCTGCGACGGGCTTTTATTGAGTTTGCAGCAGCGTCATCGGGATCGACTCGGCTACAAAGTGAAATGTTTTGTTCTCACTGCCATCGCTGTGCTGAGTGTGTAGGCGAACACTTCACAAGTCGTTCTGTCAGTGTGTGTGTGTGTGTGTGTGTGTGTGTGTGTGTGCCTATAAGTGCATCCATGGTACTTGAGCAAAGACAAGCTGAGAGAGAGAGAGAGAGAGAGAGAGAGAGAGAGCAAGAGAGAGAGAATATAAGAATTCATGGCTCCCTACAGAGCAGAGAGTCACACAGAGCATCAGCAGCACAGTGGAGACAGAGCTGCACTTTCCAGCAGAGTGCAACAAATTCAAACACTTGCGTGAAATGTATTCTGAAAAAATTTCAATTCACACACCTCCATTTCTGCCTCTCCACTGATACACTTCCCTTCCTGTTAGGAGAAATGAAGCAGAGCTGCGTTTTAGCGGGACTGTACGTATCTGCCTGCCACACACACACACACACACACACACATTTATTTATTTATTTTTACTTCTTTAAAGTTGCCAATATTTGTATTAACGCTTAATTTCTATTCTGTGTTATAACTAATTTGTTTGTTAATAACAGATCTTCTAGTTCCTGTAATGCTTTAGCAATACTGTACATGTATACGGTCATGCCAATAAAACTTCCTGCATTAAACTGAACTGAGAGAGACACAGACAGACAGACAGAGAGAGAGAGAGAGAGAGAGAGAGACAGAGAGAGACAGACAGACAGAGAGGGAGAGAGAGAGAGACAGAGAGAGACTGACAGAGAGGGAGAGAGAGAGAGAGAGAGAGACTGACAGAGAGGGAGAGAGGGAAGCACATGGCATCTCTATAAATTCTGGTCTCTGCAGCAGAAGCATTTCCATCACTCCTTATCAATACTCGAGGTTTTACTCGTTTATAACCAGCTCCCACTCCGAGTTTCTCCATGCACGACCGGAGGAACGTGAAGTCATCGCTCTCTCTGCAGACGCAGCCAAACAGTCAAATCGAAATCACGCCGGGAAGCGACATTGTTCCATTGGCTGCCGTGAGATGGCTGGACGCGCGCGCTTAACGATAATATACTGTTCCAGCAGCTGCAAAGCCATGCTCACGTTCATTCCAATGCGCTATCGTATAAGAGAGTTGAAAAAATCCTTGATAGGGTGAAGTTTTCTTAAAGTAAGGAGATGTCTGTTTAACGTTTATGGAAGGAGTCTCCAGTGTCAGCACTCGGTAAAAAGCTGTAACTTGAAGTTTTGCGACACCTTCAGGACAGAGGAGTTTACATCGTTTTTTTTTTTTAAGTGCTAACAGTACCTCCGCTTCATCACGCCACCCTGTCACTGATTCTTTTCTTATAAGCGAGTGTTTTATTCTTTGCTTAGTTATCAGCTGCGTTATTCCTTTTTCATCATGTCGTATTCATTCGATTCCGTCTCTTCCATCTTAACCCCACACGTGTCGCACACGTTTCTCTTTCTCTCAGACGTCTCTCTTAATTACAGCTCCGGCAGCGCGACTTAACCACCTCCGTGCTAATTTGACATCAGTAGTCATGAGGGAGAGGCGTTCAGGAGACCGGGACCGAGCTCGGGCTTCGGTGCCGGCGCTGATTTATGATGTCACGCGGCCATAAAGGGCACCGACAAGCAGGAAGACATTCATTAGGAGCCTGCGCAGCTTTTTAGTGAGGTCCAGTGGAGGCCTGCAGAATACTGATGGCCACACACACACACACACACACACACACACACACACACACACACACCTGCACTTGTCTGATCCTTACACACATACACACTCACTGTTACACACACACACATCTGCACTTGTCTGATCCTTACACACATACACACTCACTGTTACACACACACACACCTGCACTTGTCTGATCCTTACACACATACACACTCACTGTTTTACTTGCACACACACACACACACACACACACACCTGCACTTGTCTGACCCTTACCTGTCATCATTCTAACACACAAATCTGTGAATCACAGGCATATTTACCCCCTCATCCACACATGCTGAGTCACTCTCTCACTCTCTCTCTCTCTCTCTCTCTCTCTCTCTCTCCCTGAGTCACACAAATCAAAGGGTTGCAGTTTCTCGGCATTTCCTGAGCACTGTGATTTCCACCCTCGGATGCTCGGACGGCTTGAAGCACGGTGACTCAGTGCTGGAGCCAATTATCGTCCGCCAGAAAGGCTTTTACTAACGCAGAAATACACTTACATCATTTCCACCTGTTCGAGCAGAGCGGCGCAGAGCTGAGCTTCCTTTCAGCAGGCCCAAAATACAAACAAAGCACGTTCTCACTTCCCCTACTCACTTCCTCTCGGGAATGAACAGTCTCCATGCCTCGGCCTTGGGGCTCACTGCGTGTTACTCGCTCCACCACCGGTTTACACATGCGTTTAGATCAGACAGCCCTTGAGTGATTAGAACAGTTCCATTTGAATCAGAATACAGTGCGTGTTAAGGTTGAGGGGTCGGGAAACCGTGTCTCCTGCAGTGGGACTGACGAGCGCAGACGCCACGCCTCTTTAAGAAACAGAGAGAGGAGACACAGTGCATCCTGGGACGATCCGACGCACGCGAGCGAAATGTCAACGACATACAGTTCTTTTTAGAGCTCAGACCAGTGAAGAATAGATTTTCTCCCGCCGTCTGAGCATTTTCAGGTGTTATGAAGTCATGTTCCGGGGGCGTGGTCAGTGTTAGAACCGGATGAATGCGATGCGGGTAGATTTTTAGAATAATATGTTCGATGTGGGTGAGCAAGTCGTCGCTCAGAGCCTCTAACGTACACCCCGACCCATAACGAATATCTGATAGCGAGCGATGACGTAAGCGCTGAGTGCTGTTCTGTTCAGCGTGTGAGGGGTTTGCTCAGATGAGGATGAGTGTGTGAGTGTGTGAGTGTGTGAGGAGTCACGGGGAAGAGTTTTCTTTGGATTGGGGTTGTGTGTAAATCAGGCCGAGGCTATGAACAGTGACAAATGACCGTATCGCATTCTGATTAATGAACACAGCTCATTTCCTAAATGTCAATAAAGCTCTCGCTGCAGTATATTCTCCTCCCGCCGTCCTTGTGTGAGAGCACGCACGTGCGCTACGGCTCTGTGTGTGTGTGTGTGTGTGTGTGTTTTACTGCCCTTGGATTAATATCGAACTAAATTCAGGTTGTATTTGGGACGAAGCGTATTTTAGGCGAGGCTCAGGAAGACGTTATTCATGATGAGCTCAGAGCTGCGCGTAACGCTTCCGACCACGTGACGGATCCCAACGCGTTATTCATAACATCCTAAGATTATTATTTCAGGTTTGGAAAAAAAAAGAAGTTAAAAAAAAAAAAACTAGTGGTTTTCTATCCACCTGCTTTTATAGAAATGGAAACTCCAGGAAGCAAACAAACACTCAGAAGAAATCTGGGAAAGTTTTTATCCCTGAAGTCTGTGCAGAGGAAAAGAGTGTGTGTGTGTGTGTGTGTGTGTGTGTGTGTGTGTGTGAATCCTGTCCACTTTAGAACACACTCTTTCAGGTGTGTAGCCATTTTATAGTCATCTATATGTCTCTCTGTCTGTCTTTCTTTCTTTCTTTCTTTCTTTCTTTCTTTGTCTCTCTCTCTGTCTCTCTCTTCATCTCTCTCACACACTCTCTTTCTCTCTTTCTCTGTCTGTGTGTGCTGCATGCCTCTTTCTTTCTTTCTTTCTTTGTCTCAGTGTCTGTCTCTTCCTCTCTCTCACTCTCCCTCTTTTCTGTCTGTCTGTGACCACCCCTGCATTTCTTTCTTTCTTTTTTTCTTTCTTTCTTTCTTTCTTTCTTTCTCTGTCTTTTTCCTCTCACCCTCTGTTTCTTCATTGTTCTCTGTCTCTCTACTCTTTCTCTGTCTTTTTCTTTCTCTTTTTCTCTCTCTTACTCTCAGTGTAAAAGAGATTAAACTTTAATACAGATTAAATGTTTTTGTGCTTCTCGCCTCATACGTACGTCACTGTTTGTCACGTGTTCTCCTCGTGTTCACGTGGGTTTCCTCCGGGTTCTCCGGTTTCCTCTCACTGTACGAAAACATGCAGGTGGGTGGGTTTCTACGCTAAACTGGCCCGAGGTGTGCTATTCCCCGTTATTCCCGGGATAGACGCCACACCCGCGGCAGCCCTGCCCAGGATACGGAAGATGAATAAAAGAATGTTAATATCTTGTGATAAGTGAAAGATGTGTGTGTCGCCACACCGATAGGTCACGCCGACCCAGTACTTAGTCGCATCAGTGTGTCACGAGCTTTAAAAGACGAGTGTTAGATTGAGAGAAGTCATTTTCATCTTCTTTTAAACCCCACGACACCGAGAACCGAGATGGACCTCAGGGTTACCTACCTCCATTTCTCTCCATTACTGCCAGACGTACACACACACACACACACACACACACACACACACACAGATTGTTACAGTAGCATTAAAGAGGAGTCGTATATATTTCGATTGTTTTTCCTCCTGACTGTTCGACCGAGTCTGTGCGTCAGTGTGTATCCCGTCGTTCCAGAGCGCTCCGTGCCGATAAACAGCCTCATCTTTCAGTATCATTAACTTCTCCGGGAACGATCGTGCGGCGCAATGCAGGAGTGTGTATGGATATGGATCGTCCAGTGCACTTGTGTTAGCGGCGTCCTGCGCTGGCTTTTAGGTGAGCTCTCATACATCACTCCCGCAGGCCAGACCTCTGAAAGCACAAAGCCTAATGCATTATCTGCGACAGTGGAGCACAAAGTCAATACCGCTTATTAATTACACGTGATGTAAAATATGGAGAGAGTAATGCCATGAGACGGAGGAGAGTGGCGCAGCCCGCGTTCTGTCATTGGCTTCTAGCGAGAAAAAAAAAAAAAAAAGCAAGCAGAGGCACAAAGCAAGGCATTGTGGGATAGCTGAGTCCTCCAGTGGTTCGGGAGACACGTGACGGTCTCGCTCCACTACGCCCTGACAGAAAATTCGTCTGGCCATCGAGGCGGGCCGCGGTAAGAATTCATGGCTCCCTACAGAGCAGAGAGTCACACAGAGCATCAGCAGCACAGTGGAGACAGAGCTGCACTTTCCAGCAGAGTGCAACAAATTCAAACACTTGCGTGAAATGTATTCTGAAAAAATTTCAATTCACACACCTCCATTTCTGCCTCCTGCCCAGCACTGACACACTTCCCTTCCTGTTCGGAGAAATGAAGCAGAGGACAGTACTGCGTGCCACACACACACACACACACACACACACACACACACACACACACACACACACACACACAGTGTTTATTGTACTTCTTTAAGACTCTATACACACACTCAGCGTTATAACGAATGTGTTTGTTAACAACAGTCCTTCTCTTTCCTGCTGTACTGTACATGGATACAGCCATGCCAATAAAGCTAAGAACTGAATTAAAGGGGAAGTGAGTGTTTTTGGAGAGAGAGAGAGCCAGATAGAAGGAGAGAGAGAAAGAGAGACAGAGAGAGATAGACAGAGAGACAGGCAGTGAGGCAGAGGGAGAGACATTCAGACAGAGACAGATAGAGGGAGACAGAGTGTTTGGGAGATCTATGTGTTTAAAGGATCTATCACCCTGTCTCTCTCTCTCTTAAACACTCTCTCTCCGTTTATCTGTTATTCTCTCTCTAACACTCCATCTCTCCCTTTATGGTCTCTCTCTCTCCCAAACACACTCTTTCCCTTTATCTCTCCCTCTCTCTCTCTCCATTTGTCTGTCTCTCTCTCTCCCAAACACACACTCTCTCTCTCCATTTGTCTGTCTCTCTCTCTCTCTCTCTCTCTCTCTCTCTCTCTCTCTCTCCATTTGTCTGTCTCTCTCTGATTCTTTCAATTCAATTCAATTCAATTCATTTCAATTCAATTCAAATGGGTTTTATTGGCATGTACAATGTATTGCCAAAGCATTTATATGGGCAAGGAATAAAACCTGACCAGAGAACAAATGATACGATGAATAAGTGAAGAAAAAACTTTCTTCCTTTCTTCTTTTCTTACTTTTCTTCTTTTCTTACTCTTACTCTTGCTCTCCTCTTTCTTTCTTTCTTTCTTTCTTTCTTTCTTTCTTTCTTTCTTCCTTTCTTTCTCTCCACCTGTCTCTCTTCCTCTACCATTCCCCTGTCTCCCTCTATCCCCCCGTCTCCCTTCTTTCGTTCATTTGTTTCAGCGTTGTTGTTCCAGTATAATTAGTGTGAGTGTGTTTCTAACGAATGCACCTGCGTTGTTTATAATAACTTCCTCTAATTATTTACATCACGCTAATGAACAAATCTACAGTTTGTGTCTGCGTTAAAAAGCGCACCTGCTACGTTTTTAAAGCGTTTCAGCGGATGAAGGATCGTAAGATCACGTCGGGCGTGCGCTGATCATCAGGTCTACAGGATTCAATAATAATACTAATAATAATAATAATAATTAAACACAGTAACACGGTATTTAAATACGGCTGCTTTCCGAAGGCTCTTTATTCAAAGCAGATTCTAAGGCAGACGCTCTCTCTCTCTCTCTCTCTCTCTCTCTCTCGCTCTCTCTCGCTCTCTCTCTCACTCTCTCTCTCTCACTCTCTCTCTCGCTCTCTCTCTCTCGCTCTCGCTCTCTCTGGCAAAACAGTGATTAAAACTTTTTTATTTAATATCAGTTTATGCGTACTGTAGATTACACGCACCGTTTGTTTCGCCGCCACCACAGAGACTCTGAAGAAGACGACCTTCCACAACACGGTTCTGTTTCTTCTCTTATCTAATTATAGCAGCGATGCACACTTAATCACTCTCCATCGGAATATTCGCTTCCACGATGTTCCACTGAATTTAGTGCCATTCACGTCCGTTATTTCATTATCTCTCTCAAACGAGTGTATCACTTCTGTGTGGCTTTTCCCCTGAAAGTCCCGCCAGACAGCGGATTAAAGGGCTTTTGATAAATGGCTTACTGGGGTTTTTTTTGGTTTTGTTTTTTTTTGTTTTTTTTCTCCTTGTTTTTTTCCGGGATGCTGGTCATGTTGGTAATTTCATTTTAGCCATGGCTGTTTGCCTTCTCTTTTTTTTTCCCCTCACCGCTAGCAAACATCCGCGACAGCTTCCGAATGAGGCTCTACAGGAATTTAACAGAATCAACCGAGCTTGCGGGCATAAATTAGCGCTAGCGCTGGGATTTGTTTTGATGTCTAGACTGGATTTTCTGAGTCGCTCAGGGAAAATGGGTGCGTTAGTGAGTGGCCTAGACGTGCTCCAGTAATCAATATGCAATATGTCACGTGACCTTGAGTCTTCGTGAACGATCGTTATCCTCAGATATCCCTGTGTTATCTATCTATCTATCTATCTATCTATCTATCTATCTATCTATCTATGTGTCTGTCTCACTCCTCTTCATCTCTCTCTGTCTGTGTCTCTGTCTATTCTATCTCTTTTTGTCTCTCCCTCTGTCTCTCTGTGTCTCTCTTCCAAAGATGTTCTCTCCCTCTCTTTCCTGCTCTCTGATTCTCTCTCTCTCTCTCTCTCTCTCTCTCTCTCTGTCTTTGGTTTTTGGACTCCAGTAAAGTATAATAGGAACATTGGCATTTCTATCTCTCTATCTGTCTCTTTCTCTCTCTCTCTCTCTCTCATCAGAAGAATGTGTCGATAATGTTTTAGAAATACTGTAATAAAGGAATAAAAGAAATTCCTTTAAAAAAAAAGAGGAAAATAATCAGTGATGAGGTGATGAAGCGGAGTTACTGCTACCACCACCACCACCACGAAGTCGATTCTTTTCCTACAGCAGCATGTCCTGAAGTGTTTTATTCCTCTTATACCACTTGTCATCAGTTACATTTTCTGTTTGTTAATGAATGACACGTCATACTTTTCATCTGTTTATCGTTTTTTCGTTATTTTATCGTTACATTTTAGCCTGTCATGTGAAGTATAAACTCCTCTGTCCCGAAGATATCGGAAAGCGTACAATTACAAGTGCTGGCACTGGAGACTCCTTCCATAAACGTTAAACAGAAGTGTCTTTAGAGAAAAAAATGACCACATCAGCATTTTGTGAAAGCCGTATATATGCGAATGAGCTGTTACTATAGAAACGATAAGTGCTTTAATACAAACCAGAATCCAGAATTCAGCAGCGCTGCTGCGAAAGAACGTCTAATAGAAAAGATGAATTTAGCTTATTGTGAGCAACGCTAGCGTGACGGCGTTGTGTTTTAATCCACGGCGAGGTGTTTGTTTTCAGCCCCGAGTCTCAGTAATCCATCTGACCGTGAATCAGGGTGGACACTGAGCAATGTGTTTGTGTCCTCGCGTCTTTGTGTTGTTTATCCATATTTGTTTTTCCGTGACACATTTCCTCAGGACACACCCTTCATTAGTCACCGAGTGAAAGGCTCGGGTGTTTAAGCAGGCTCTGCCACGCCTGCGTCCGCGCTGCGTAAATCACTCGGCTCCGACTGATCGTAAATATCTGCTATTCAGACTCACAGAGCGGTGCGTTATCCACCCTTACACGGCGAACGAGCGGAGCAGAAGGACAGCGAGAGAGAGAGAGAGAGAGAGAGAGAGAGAGGGAGGTCAGCGAGTGCTTCAACTGTAATTAGCAGGGGATTTAAAAGTCGTGTAAGGCCTGTGCACCCTGCTGGAGGTGTGAATCTTCAGCCGAGTGCAGCCTCACACGGACAGCAACACTTTCTTTTTTTTTTTTTTTTTTTTTTAAATTCAGATTATTTTAGACTTGTATAAATGTGAAGAGATTTCAGACACCCTGCTGTAGGCACCAGAGTGGGCGGGGCTGAGATTTTAACTTTATGCAAATGAGAAGCAGTAACTAAAGATGTATTCCTGGCTGAAGTGGAAGAAAAATATCTTTATGCTTCAAATATATGAGAATTTTTTAAAAAAAAATGAACAAAAACGCTGTTCTGAGAAACGTTTCTGAAATCCCTAGGGATTCTGGGTCAGCGTGATTAGCACGTTAGCATAAACATCTGGTACGATGCAATGCATCACATGACAGTCAGTCGATATTTTCCTTCATTTTTTAATCAATTTCGCATTTCATTTAGCAGACAGATATTCGGAGTGACTTACAAATGAAGCAGAATCAATATCGCTATAAATTACAGCAGGAAATTAAACTAGTTACTCATTTATAATTAATATTTAACATTAATATTTTAACTTTGGTTTATGGATTATTTTCAGGTTCCACTTGACATTTTGTTTAATTCATTAATTTAAAAAATAATAATAATTAATTTAGCTTTTTTGCATAATTTTTTTCAACATGTTTGTTTTTTATCTTTTAGATATCAGTTATTATAATTTCTTTTTGATAAAATAATTAAATTAACTCTTCAACGCACGTTTATTTAATTTTTTTTTAATTAAAGTTTTTTCACTTTTATAGTTGCGATTTTCATATCATTTTTTATCACTCGTATTTTGCCTTCTTTCTTTTTTTTTCTTTTTTTTTTCAGAGTCCACCATCGCTGTTTATAATCTGTACACGTTTCACGTCATGTGGTTCACTTCGATATTTAGACAAACGTGACATTCCAGGTCAGGGATTCTGTACGGAAACCGCGTGCGTGAGAGACGTGCGTGCGACTCATGCTCATGCACAGCAAGCCATTTAGTGCGAACACACGTTTAAACTTTAAAATCCTCATAAAGGGTTCAAACTGAACTTTAATGGAGGGATTTTGTTCTCATAACAGCATCCTGTGTGTGCGTGCGTGTGTGTGTGTGTGTGTGCGCGTGTGGGGCGGGGCTGAAGTGTGTCAGGACCGCTGAACTCATCAGTCTCCTCAGCACCGTGTGATTGACGTAAGATCGATGTGTGTGGTGTCGGCGGTGATCCGGAGGGTATGATAGCCTTCAGCAGGGATGATCACGCTCAATAAACAGCTCACATCTAAACCACAGCGACGAGTGCTAAAGCGCTAATGCTAATTCTCAAGCAGCAGGGCACAAAAAGAAAAAATCTTGGAAGATTATTTATTATATATCATGTGCGTCCGTAGGATACTGTGTATGTACAGGGATTAAAATGGAAATAAATAGCTTTAGATGTTAAAAGATTTTTAACCAAAGAAAGGCAAATGTTCAATATCTTAGCTATTTAATATTCACGATTCTGCACTATGTTTAGGTCCCTATTTAAAGTTGAACGAATTTGTCAGGCTGATCGTGTTAACTCTTTTGTACTAAAGGTCAGATTTTTCCCCGAGTCTTATCCCTTCCACTGAAGCACGTGTTATGGATTTGATCTAACGTGGATCATCGGGTTCTACACAAACTTGTGAAGTCCATGCCAGCTCGCGTGCACACTGACATTAAAGCAAAAAAAGGGAGACAAACCAATACTAAGAATTTCTGAAATTGCTTCTTAAAAGATTTTAGAATTATATACACAGTAACTAATTATAATAATATCATTTGTAATGAAAAGGTTTGTATCAAATTAGAAAAGAATGCAAAATAGAAATTTCCCTAGTGCTCTCAGACTACCCGCTGTAAATGTTAATGTTTAATGGGTTTAATGGGTTTAATGGGTGGAAATTAAATTTAAAATGTCAAACACATTACATTTCCATTCTTCAAGATTAAATACAGCAAGCTGTCAAAACATAAGCCATAGTAATATGCTATAAGGCGATTTTTCTCCTGAACACTGAGTGTAGTTTCAGAGTTAAGTTGAAACCAAAAGGTAAATTAATCCCCTTTTCAATGATAAAACGAAATCTTTTGTTGTTTTTTTTTCCAACGAGATCGTTCTCTAAATATCGTTTTATATTTCAAACATGAATTTATCTATGAAGGTTTTCAGTAGGGCTGTAGCCAAGACCGTCAAATCCAACGCCAGGACTAGCAAAGACTGAGTCAAGAGCGAGTCTTAAAGGGGTGTCAAAGATCAAGACCATCAAATTCTTATCAAGGACAAGCTTTTACTTCAGCCGGCTTGGTTCGTGCTTTGCGCCAGAGATTAGGCTGTTTTCTAGAAGAAGGAATTACTTCCTGTCAAACTTTGTAGATTCAAAAACATTACTTTTTACAAACTCTCAGTCGAGACTAAGACCAGGTGTAGTGAGACCTCTGCCCGAGACCAGGTCAAGTCCACGCCAATGCAGATGACATGCCGAGTCCGGACTCGAGTCCTACAGTCATCCATGTCATGAAATAAATGTCAGTGAGAACTGATGAAGCTTCTCAGTTGATCAGGAAACATCTTCAAAAATGATACAGCGGTCAGTTGTCTTGTGAAATGTCTCCTGAATGCAGACTTTTTTAAAATTTTATATATCAGGCAAACAAAGAGTCATAACCTGAGCAAGACGAGAACAGGGACTTAGCAGCTAGACAAAGGAATATCAGGACTTAAACAAGGACAATAATCAAGGTGGAAACACAGTCCAGGTAAGTGTGATCAACAGGAGAGGAATAGCAGGTGACACGGTCATGTGTCTAATGGGGCTGATGGGAACTGAAGGCCAAGACGGCCATATTGTGACCAAAACCAACACTGACTTTTTTTGGGATTCATCAATCAAATCAAATCAAATTTTGCATTTGATTTATTATTTTAAGTAAATGTTGTCTGTGAAAATGTCATGGTAACCAATGTCCATCCATTTCCTGACACACTCTGACGTTGTTGGTTTACGTGTCCACATGATGCCTGACTTCTGACCTTCACGTATCTTCTCTCTGTCAGTTACAGAAAGCCGAATCCCAGAGACACTCCTGCGTTACTCCTCCTTGCCCACCTACCTGCCTGTCAATTACCAGCTCCTCAACTCCGAGTCGTCGTTCTTGCTGAAGGAGGCCACGCAGGACTTCATGCGCAACTCGAGCTTCCTCACGAGGACCGAACCCTTCTTCATCCACCAGGCCAGGAAACCGCCCACCCTCAGAGCCAGCTACGGCTCGCTCTCTGTGGAGCAGCCCGTTCCTCCGGAGCTCCTGCAGCCTCCGGGCTCTTTCATCACCTCCTCCACCCTCTTCACCTTCAACTGGAAGGTTCAGACCTTCATCCTGAGAGAGAAGATCCACCTGGACAAGCCCAGGATCCAGGTGCTGTTCTACGTCTCTGGGAGGGACTGGGACGACTACAGCGTGGTGGACAAACTGCCCTGCGTGCGTATGTTTGCATTCCACGAAACACAGGAAGTACGCGGGAGCTGCCGGCTGCAGGGGGAGCTGGGAGTGTGCGTCGCTGAGCTGGAGCCTCCTGCATCGTGGTTCGCTCCGCCCACCGTCATTCCTGGACGGCAGAAAATCTCGGATCTTCCCGAGGGAAACCAAGTGGCGCTTTATTACTCTCTATGGTCAGCACAAAACGGCCAGTGCCTCGGAAAGGATCCAGGATTCAGGAATCCCGGGCAGCCAGGTAGCCAGGAAGACTCGTTCGGATCTACCACATCGACTCCAATGAAGAGGATCGGAAACGTGAGGTTGTTTAGGACTCCCACCGTCCCGGAATTATCCGAACAGAGAGTGGATGGGAATTTTGCGGTGCTCGTGCCATCAGCGCCAGTCCGGCCGAGGGAAAGCGTATCGGCTTACATCGCCGCTGCTCCGTACTCGCCTGTGGAAATGTTCACTCTGAGGTAAGACTGACGGGAATCTCACAGCAAAGAGTTGTTGTAAATAATGTCATAAGAGTATAACCGAATTCTAGTACAGTGAGTAAGTGATTCGACTCTGAATCAACTCGACTGCAGGAAATGAATCAAACATGCTGTGTGTGTGTTTTTAATGTTGCAGAGGGTTTTTTTTTGTAGATCTGAACTGCTAAACTGAGCCAAAGGACAGAGCTGTAGAGCTGCAGAAATGCCATGTGTTCCAGAAGAAAAAGAGAAAATACATGACAAAAAACGTTTTAAATTAGTTATTTATATAATTATCTAATCTTTTATTTAGCACCGACTCCCTGTCCTCTGAGCTTGAGTGATTTTTACACACACTTCATAAAGGTTTGTTTGCATTTTTCCATCGCCGTATTCCTGATCAGTAACGGAAACGGTTTTAAGAGGGTGTTTTCAGCCCTACACGTCCCTCAGACAATATTTTTTCATTTCGGGTTGTTTAGTTAGGTACCAAATAGCAAACGAACCAAAATGATCAATTTCACTCTGATTCAGACTTGAACGAGCTATTCGTTGCGAATGTGTGCTTTATTCATTAAACTAAACAACAGCAACAAAAAAAAAAAACTTTCGAAACTATAAAATGGTTGAACTCACTCCAGTGGAGTCTTTGTTTTGTATTTGAACAGCGCGGTTTCTTTTGATGGCCTCGATAAGATAGATACGAGGATTTCTCAGATAGCTGCCATGATTTCAACAATGGATTCTTAAATATTAAGTACATTTTGCTTCATTCTTTGATGAGCGATTCGGTAAAAGCTGCCTGCGGTTCATGACTCAGACTTTTGGCACGGACTCTAAATACAGGCACTTTGTATTTCTGTGGAGCTTTTCCCAGAACGTCACTGAGGAATTGCACATCTGTTAATTACTTGTTCATCTCTTTTTTCTTTCGACTCTTCTCCTGCTCTGCTCTGCTTCGTGGTCACTCCCATTACAGCTTGGCCGTGTTGTCTTTGCAGTACAGCAATATTCTGACTTGACGTAGCCCAGAATTTCATCTTCATCTTCATCCCTGAGGGAAAACATCCAGCCGGTCCTTAATTAGAGTTTGCAGATGCGGCTAAGTGATTCGGGTAATTAACACACAATGCAAATGAGGATGTCATCAATTAGAACGCAAGTCCATTAGCATAACGACTGCCAGTTCCTCAGATTGCAATCACAGCGGGTGAGAACGCTTATAAACCATCAGACGCAGAGTCGGGACAAGAGGTCAAGCCAGTCCGTCGACCCTTATGAAGGAAGCGAGGCTAGTCAGCAGTGTTGCTAGCAGGCTAATGTAAATGAAAAGGTAGAGCTGAAGAAAGATGGTACTTCATTTTATAAACAGAGCTGAGATGTAGAGAGGCTTAGAGCTCTGGCAGAGGGATTATATTATATTGGTACAAGTTATATATAACAGTGTTAGCGGCGTTGAGGAGTAGCTAGCTACACGCAGTGATGCTACTAGCTTACCTACGTTCATTAATACGTTGTAGCAGCTGAGTTAGCTAGTTAGCTAGCTAGCGAGATATTTCCGGAAACAGACCATAGCTGGAAATATCTAGATTATAGCTAGATTTTGTCGCAGTGCTTTACTACATGGTGGGGGAAAAAAAACAGTAGGTTGTTACTGGAATAGCTACATTATTGTGAAAAAAAAAAATACGTCAGCTTTCTACGCATCTCTCTTTTTTTTTTGCTGATTTCAGTAATCTTAACCGCTTATTACTAAGAATGGTTTTCAAATAGAAAAACGAAGTCTACTTCATTTTATTTTGCACAATAAATAAGATACACAATGAAAAAAAATTCAGTTTTTCCAGATTTTCTGCAGTTTGACAACGTTTTCTTAGAATCTAATAGCCATGAATATAATCCACGCTGGCTTGGTGTCCGACCCGAGCTGAAGTGGGGATAACGGCACGGTCTGGAGCGTGTTATTACGTGTTATACCACAACGAATTGCCTATGATTACAATATATAGTTTATTAAGGAATGACAGGAGATTAATGCACACCTTCTGACCAATCAGATCCGAGCATTCGACCGTGCTGTGATATAAACTAATTTAAATCACGACTCGCTTGGAGTGCTGGAAGCTGGAAGTGCTTCTTCCTCAGCAGCTTTCTTTTCCTTGTTAAATTATTTCTTTATATTTTAAACAGCACTTGTAGAGGACACGGCTTCTCAAATCCCAGATAACATTAAATACCGTATCCTATGCTTCGTGAAAATGTCTCTAAATATAGACATATTAGATTTTGGCTCATCTCACCCATGTCTGCTGTGAAAATCACCTTTTTCGAAATTAAAAGGTGATGTTTAGAAACGCAGGAAAGCCTCAGGATTCGTCTTTAATTAGGTTAATTGGTTCGTTTGGAAATTATTTCCTGACCTAAATTGAAGCAATTATTTTAATGACATGGACAATTTTTTACATATCTTGATCTGTGTGTGTGTGTGTGTTTGTGTGTGTGTGTTTGTGTGTGTGTTTGTGTGTGTGTTTGTGTGTTTGTTTGTGTGTATGTGTGTGTGTGTGTGTGTGTTTGTTTGTTTGTGTGTGTGTGTGTATGATTTTTGACTGCCATCCAAAGCCTTCTTATGATTGCCAGCCTCACAGCTGAGAGATGAAGATAGTCCTTGGCCCGTGGGTTTATATAAGAAGCTCTGCCAGGTGTGTGTTTGAATGTGTGTGTGTGTGTGTGGGTGTGTGGGTGTATGATCTGCAAAGCCCTTGTGGTCAGTAGTGTAATGATTCAGATCTTTTCATGTACAAAATAATTATTGCTTCAATGCCACGCTTTCTGAAGAAAATGCCTTTGTACGTGAGCAGCGAAAGCTCCGGAGATGAGCTCCAATTTAATTCTTCAGAAATCCTTTCAGAAATCCTTATTTTCTTCAGAAATTAATTTAATGCCATGTAAAGAACGGTACATAATCACTTTCCAGCACGAGTACGCAGCAAGGCAAAGTCCAAGTTCAGATTTGAAGGGATTTATCACGAATCTGATGGCCAGTGACCTGTTCTGTGGAATTAAAGCGCGCAGACTGACACTGTGCAATAAAACCAAACATTAAGCAAGGAGCTGATATTTAATGATGAAATATGATCTGTTAAACGTTAGGAATTTCACTCTGAGGACACTCAGAGACATTTTGACAGGATGTATGAATCACGCTGTCACGCTCGGAAGGCCGATCAATCATGTTTTATTACAGAGCGGCGAGAACAGAAAGAATGATTATTCTTCTGATTATAAGGAGGGAGAAAAGAACACAAAGTTCCCCAGGGCTACTGGCTGAAGCCATAATAGTCAGGGATTGAGGTCTTTTTATTCAGCACAATTAACGTTCTTTAAGTTTTTTGAAATGAACATTTAGCCTAATTTGTGTTTCAAGGAAAGCTCATTGCTCCTTTAAACTTTGCTATATCTAAGCAAATCATTTTACTCATTGAAATTTTGTGTCTTAAAAAAAAAAAAGGCGGACATGTTGAGCACATTCGGGTTCGTTTTGCCATTTTGTTTTTCTCCTACGATGCTGGATTTATGGGACACCCTGAAACTTATTCAGCCAAGCTGTTTTTTTTTTTTTTTTTATTTAACCGATCTCCGACTGAGCGCATTGTTCTGTTCTGGGATTTTCACCATGTGTGAAAGTCGCCGTTTCATTTTTCACAATTTTACATTTCACAAATTTCAGCATATTCTTCTGTGAGACAGAATTTCTACAGGATGTAGCCTACTGTGCGGAGTGACGAAGGCATTCAAACACACGCAAAGTGACTTCAAAATAATAGCCTATATTTGAATACATTGAGTTTTTTTTTGTTGTTGTCGTTAATATAATGATTATTATCTTGTATCTTTATACAAATTAAATTAAATAGCAAGATGAACTTCATTCAGACAAAAATTCAGAAGTCAGGAGAACTCCTGGAAGCTTGTGAAAAGAGTGACCAGGATTAAAACAAGAGTTTTAAAACGAGTCAAAACGAGTCAAGATTATTTGGGCTATAGCAGGCTGACTGGGATATTATAAGCACATAGTACTTTGTTTATGTGAGTTTGAACACACACATACTTATCAGCATTTATACTACGGTCCTGTTAACATTCCACATAGACGGATTAATAAAATGTTACATTTATGGAAGGAGTCTCCAGCGTCAGAGGTCAAGCTGTAACTTTAAGTTTTCAGACATCTTCACGCCTTTTTCTTGCTGTTTTTTGGTAACATTACAAGTTTTTTGAAGAGGAAAAAAAAAAGGCCGGTAAGCGAGAATGTCCGTCTATAGCTTCTATAATGTGAATTTAAACAGGATCTAACTTGTTTCAGGAACTTTCCACAACTTTAAACGGACAAAAAATACAACATGCTGTTCTTTAATTTAAAAAAATGGACTCGTTGGAAAATTGCTGTGGTATAAGAGAAATAAAACAGTACTTGTGTCTTTATTACCAAAGTAATTACTATAAAAAATCGTGTTAATGTGTATCTTCAAAACGGAGTTATTATAACGGGACGAAGCTCAAACCTAGTTTAGATCATTTGGGTTAATACCTACTGACACGTGAGGCTTTATTTTAGAGTAGCCCCACCAGCCTCCTGCGCCGCCGCCTGCGCCGATTTCTCACGTGGCGCAGCGTGGAAAAGCGTTTCAGCCCGGCGGTTTGAGTCGAGCGCGTATAACACATCCTGTGGCAAACTTCAAAAACAGCAATCACCCAGTGCCCGAAGTAAACACTCCAGCTCCTGTGAGTTTACCACCAGCCTTCTGAGCTGCTTATCTACACACACACACACACACGCACACACACACACACACACACATGTTTTGCCTGGCAGTTTGCACACATTATAAATGTACATGACCTGCATTTTGACAGGGTGTTTAAAACACCAGCTTGTTGGCCCTCTTTGCACCCACACAGGGTCAGCGCTGAGGCTGGTGCCGTTCAGGGAACTACAGACCTCTTAACAAACAGTTTTCAGGGGCCAAATCATATCATTAAATGTAGGAGTTTACAAATGCGCAGAATTAAAATAGCAACAACACGAAAGCAACCTGCAAGTTTCAGTGAAGACTTTTAGGCTTCTACACGCAACCCCAGGATCTCTTCATGGACAACAATTACGTTACAAAAAAAACTGGAGGTCGTGTTTGTTTGCTTGTTTGGTTGTTGTTGTTGTTTTGTTCATGCTGCCATGGTTTTGTCTTGTCCTTGTCGTCTTAGAGGGAAGCATCACTGCAAATGAACCCAAAAGTTCTTCTCATCACCTTCATCCATTAAAGAAAGATTTCTGCCCTAATAGGCGTGGTTTCTTCCAGCATGACTCCGCCCCCCATCCCCCACATCCACAGAGCACAACGGCTCCCTGGATGATTTGACGAGGATGAAAATGATGTAGATCACATGCCTTTGGAATCGACAGAACCCAGCTGAACACAGACGGGAGATTCTGGAGCGACACGTTAGACAGCGCTGTACACCATCATCATCATCATCATCATCATCATCATCATCATCATCTTCATCATCTTCGTAACACTGGCTGGAGGAAGCTCAAGGCTGAGTGAGAAAGAAGTCACTTTCGGTTCAGCGGTTGGAGCTGATCAGACAGTAATCCCACAGATCGTTCTGATTGGTACTTGATTTCTAGTCCCGCCCAACTCTTCTGAGCTCTTTCTTTTGCACTCGATGGTAGATTTACCACAGAAGCCATAGCTTATAGCTAATTCTGCAAATAACTCAGGGGATTTAGGAGGAATCAGCTTGTAAGTATGTCATGGTGAAGGACCAGGTGGCTAGATGCCACAACAATCGGACTTTTGAAGCCCCGTCCAATCATACGTATTTTTTATTTTTGTTTGTTTCCAGTTCGCATGAAAACAACGTCAGAGGTGTAGAAATTTTAAAACTGCATTTTCGCCGGTTTTGGTGTAGAATAACGTTTAGCGCGGCTGCTGTCCAGGCCCTTACTGTGTGGTTTAGTAATTGTACTGCACATGAACAGAAATTTTCGACACTTTGTATACATATGCATGTATATAATTTTAAGCCATAGTTCCGTCTCATCGTCGTGTTTTTGTCTTTTTGGGGTTTTTTTGTTTTGTTTTAGAGTTTTTGACCATGTTTGTATCCGTTTAATGGAGTTCAGACTCTCTGCCTGCCAATACACAGCTTGTTATTTTTGACACATTTTACAGAACATTTTTATGACGCAATTTCG
>JAKKZJ010000008.1:26537323-26564823 GCA_033441845.1 Pangasius mekongensis
GACTTGGAGTCCACCAACGTCTCCACAGCTTCCACTCTGGATTTCTCGTTGATAAGATGCCGAACGTGAGAAAAGAACCTCGTTTGTTTTTTTTACGTCTGAGATAAAGTTTTCTTCTACTGAATGCCGTGGTATCTGTGCTAGCAATGTCGTCCTGCTAAAAACACACAAGCTAACCCCAGAATCGCTAAACACATCACAAATATTGTAATATAAACATATTTAATGTGTCTCAGGGTGGAGTTTTACATTAAAGCAAGCTGTCCAGCTAGGAAATTATCATGAACCGTAGAGGTAAGATAAAACAAGATAAACTTAACGGGAAATCGTCGTACTACTTGCTCGAGGCAACACAAAGCGGTGAAGATAACAATGAATCATTTTGGGAAAAAATTATATAGATAGATTCATACTAGTAATAAAATAAAAGTAGACATGCAAGTCCAGGAATATGAGTGTGAAATGGAAATATTCTTTAAATTACAGTAATATGACCTCCTTTGCTGTGTAGGAAATCTGAATATAAGCCTGCACGCGATGCTGACGCATGTAATACTGTTTTTTTTCCCCTGCTTTGATTAGGCGATGATTGTGTTTTTTTATAACGCTCTGTCCGGGGAGAGGATGTTGTTCCAAAGACGTCTGAAAGCCGAGACGTATATTAAAGTACACTGTTGTTTTGGACAATGGGAAAGCAAGAAGCCACACAACAGCAAATAGAGCTAAGTGAAAGGAGAGATAGGCTACGGCCATGTGTACGGATATAACACACTTAATAGAGTGTGTACGTGTGTGTGTGTGTGTGTGTGTGTGTTTTTCTCTCAGCGTGAATCTGAAATCATGACAAAATAATCACGGCAGCTTTGTGAGCGCTGTGTGTGTGTGTGTATTTATTTATTCCTGTTTCTGAAATGAAAATCAGCATCATTAATAGCGTGAACAGATCCATGTGCCGCAGCACGCGAGAGGTCAGCGCTGTGAAAACCTTTACATATGCATGTTCCCCTCTAGAAACACTTTTATTAGTGGGTGGAATAGGTTACGATGTACGGGGGGGGCAGTCACCGAGATATAAATATGCAGCTAGTGCGATGTGAATAAGCGTAACCATGACGACGAAACGCAAGGATATGTGTTCGATCACACACTGATTTCACACGTTTCATATTACGGCTGTAACGAAGCGAATATCTCACTCGGCACCCGATAATCATACAGGCTAGCTAGAGGGGCCTGGTCGTCATGGTAACACTACATGCATTATGGGATTACTCCTTAACGAAGCGCTCTTATGCGTGCTACGCTTTTTTTCTATACTCTAATATGCTACGTGTAAGGAATAAGCCATGAGAGAATGCGCCGTTACAGGAAAAATAATCAACGACAGGGTGGTGTGATGAAGCGGAGCTGCTGTTACCATGGCAACGGTGACTACGTTCCAATAACAGAGCGTCCCTAAGCGTCTTACTCCTCGTATACCACAGCAACATGCCAGCGATAATAATACTATGTATTTATTTATTAAAGAATGATATGTCATACTTTTTTATCCATTTATCGCTACATTGAAATTGCTGTGATAAAAGAGGAATTAAACAATCAGACGGATTCTGTTCCAGAAAAAATGATTAACTTTGCAGTGGAAACAGTGTTGTATTCCTTATACACCACAGCAGCATGCCATTATATTTAATAAAGTACGACAGTACTTTCTATCCATTTCTAGTTACATTTAATGTTCCACGAAACAACTTAGTTCCTGTTCTCACTTACGTTATAGCAGCTACAAACAGTCGTTCCCTCACCAGCCTCTCTTTTTAATCTCTCCTGAAGAATACGACAAAAAAACCCAAAAAAACACAGTTTGTCATTTTTTGTTATCTAGAAACCCACGAAGCGTAAACTCTTCTGTCCTGAAGTCGTTGGGAAACTTAAACAGCTTCGCCGCTGACACTGGAGACTCCTTCCTTAAATGTTAAATAAACGTCTCCTCACAGTTTTAAACAATAATCCGTTTATTATTAGTCTGAGGCGCTTTTGCTGAAAGAGGATCTCAGAGCTGAGCTATATGTGATGGTAAAACGACTCACACACTCACTCATGAAAAGGATAATGCAGATGTAATTAGAAAACACACACACACACACACACACACACACACACACACAATGAGCTTGGCACTAATAACACACCAGACCGAGCACAGTGGTTCTCCAGCCTGATGAAGATCCCTCGTCTGCTCTTTACCCTCCACACAGAACCCAGACGAAGCTCCGTGTCCAGCTCCCTGATGCGTTACAGCACTGAAGCTTGTTTTATCAGCACAGGCTTTTTTTTTTTTTTTTTGGTAATTGTGATCTGTTGCTCTGCTGCTGTGTGTCCTAACACTGTATCATGTGTTAACTAGACGCTAATGAGATGAGAGGCTACAGTCAGTGGGTGCAGTAATACCACGACACGGCCGCTAACGATCTTCTGCTGAGCGTCGTTATTTCCTCTGTGTCAGGTCGTAATGTAGAGCCTAATCAGTGGCACACACACACACACACACACACACACACACACACGCTTAATATTTAGATGGCCATAACATGCCGAACATGCCGTTACTGTCAGCATGTTGTAATATCGATCACTGTTAGGGGAAAAAAATAACTGTACAGGTCTCTTTTGTTCCCCTGAGGCACAAACTTAAAGGTAGAAAAGCGTCTCTTAAGGTCTAATTATGTTTTAAAAGTACAGTAAATTAAATCGGGTTTCGTTTTTTTGCCAGAGGAGGTTGCAGTAATGTCATTATTCTTAAGGGAATTTGGAAAGAATAGCGTGCCAGAATAATTTACACAAATTACCACTAATGTAACATGACAGATGCAGCACTCCAACATTAAACAGCACGACACACACACACACACACACACACACACACACACACACACACACACACACACACACACACACAGTGTCTATTACGAGGTTTACTTATTACATTTCCAAACCGTCGCAGCTCTGCGTTTGATAAAGTACGGAATTGTCATGGTTCACACTAATTATCAAAAACGACACTTTTCCAATATGCACAGAGTTAAAAGTTTCCTTCCTAGTAAAGTAATCCAGCCTGACGAGGGCTTAAATAAAGTTATAAAACACACACTCTTGAGGCTCCACCATAATGACGAACCCACTTGTGGTCTACATTTTAGGGTTAGACCCGAACAGAAGTGGTGTCCATGACACTAAGGAGATGTTTTATCCAGGACACATCTGTCATGTTTGGCTCCAGATCCGGGCGATGCGATGATATAATACTGATATCGTGATCAGTTACGTCTCAGTACATTTCCTTATACACTGCAGGTATCTGCAGTATTTTCATAACCATTACAGACTGAAAATTAGTGAGCGATATGAGCAAAATATCATTTCATGCTCCTCAAAGGCATTTCTTCGATACCAGATGTGCATCAGGATATATGTATACGTAGGTTTGCAAACAATTTCCCAGAAATAGCGCCAGTAGTGTTGCATTTAAAAATATTAACTGTCTGATGAAACTTTATTTAATGTCTACAAAAATATCTTTAAAAATAAATGACTAATATAAAACGGCGGGATAAAGAAAACCGAATGTTGGATACGATATTTAATATCGAGCGATACGACATAACGAAAATATATCAGCGCTTAAAGACATTACTTAGATGTATAAGTAACTAAAGTATTAGGAGATCTAATCAGTAATGAAAGATGGATCAGCAATAATAGAGCACAAAGTCCTTGACCACAAAAGAACCACAGATCGTTGGCAAGAACACAAACTGGACTCCTGCCAACTTGTATTTCATTTCAATTCAGTTTAATTTAGTTTATTTATAATGCAGTTTTAATGACGGTCACTTAAATTCAGGTCCTGACTCTCCAGTTACGCTTAAAAGGTATATGTCTAATAAATGTGGGCATTAGTGATAAGCCCACTAATGGTTTAAAATAAATTCCTGAGAATTATACATCCACGTAGCGTTACGAGACACTGAAGCAGACCCACAGGAGATTGTAGTTTATTAATAATAAAATTCTAACTGTTTTTTTTTTTAAATTCAGGTGAGGCTCTTACTGAGGAGTTAACTGCAGATCTGCTAGCGCTAATGACGTGCTAGCGCAACACATAACAGGCTAATAAAACTAGACCGGCAAAGAGCAAAGAAACAAGCTGCTAATATGATGTGTGGTGCAAATACAGCTTCAGATATGGCTGCAAAAGAAAATCAGAAGCTAATTAAATGCAGGCAGAGTTAGCGCAGAAATCGGGATGTTCTCAGATATAATTAGCGCATGTCTCTGTTGGTCAGAGCAGACTGAAACGTTCAGCACTTATTCATAAAAACGATCCGCGTAGCCGGTGTGCCGTGCAGCGGTCCATCACGTCAAGCGAAAGTTTATTTATGCAGCCTATGATCACAAACGTGTCTCAGCGGGGCTTAAAAATCAACAGCCTCCAGCCTTCAGAGCCTCCATGATGACAGGGCAGAACATTAAACAATAACTACTCTTCATTTAGAAGGAAAATGGAGGAAAACCGATTGTGCGCGTGGCTAGGCTGGGCGTGAGACGGGTCACGAATGCAGGGATGAAGAGGAAATGAAAAACAACTGCGGGTTTAATTAATGTCGAGTAATTAATGACAGAAGAAAGCGCTAGCGAGAATACAAACGCGCTCGACTTGTTCATTTTAATTTAAATCAATTGATCGTTAAGCGAAGATTACAAAGACAACAGGAAGCTCCCTAAACACGGACAGTCGGAAGAGCAGTACACGTAATGAATGAAAAGTCGATGATTTTCCTCTAACAGCATGTCCTGACATTTTATTCCTCTTATACCACAGCAACTTGTCAATGATTGCAAATGATTGCAAACCTCATACTTTTTTATCCATTTAAGGTTACATTTAATGTTCCTTTTCTTTTTTCGCTCTCTTGAAGCTAATAAGACGCAGAAAAAAAACCCTCTGTCCTGAAGATGTCAGAAAGCGTAAAGCTGACACTGGAGACTCCTTCCGTAAATGTTAACCAAACGTCTCCTTACTTAAAACCTCACCACGTCGATGGTTAGACACGTTTATCTTGAGCATCGTCCGTACAAGTCCCTGTGCATGTTACTATAGAAACGATAACGTCTTCGTTAATAACAAACCTGCGATTCGCAGCAGAAAATTAATCGACGCGTTCTGACCAGTCTGAGGTGTACGTAAGATCCACGGTGAACAGAATGATAAACGAACGCAAACTCACGGAGCGTCCGCGTTTAGCCGAGTCGACTTAACGTGGCGCCTCCGAGGAGGAACCGCAGCCTTCGCTGTGAACTGATTTAGGAAATTCTTATCTGACGAATTAAAGAGGCACAGTGGAGTGCGCTCTCGTATCATAAAGATTTAATAAACTCTTCGGAGAAAGTGTGAGGTAATATTTCATTCACTCTGAACTGAACACTAATCCCGGAAGACACAGTTAGGGTTGTTCAAAGTTGTGTTGAGTGTTTTAACGTGGTGTTTTGGTCATCCTGAGGCTGGCTTGAAGTTCCTGTGGAAGAAAATTGTATTCCCCGAGCTAAATCGCCCAGGAACAGCAGTGTGTGTCCACTTTAGCCATTGTGCCCCTGTAGGAGACATACGATAGCACTCAGACACCGGCTTATTGGATTTTATCTGCTGCTGTTTTGATTTTCCTCATACGGCCACCTGGGGACCCGCATCCCATCTCAGTTATCTCCTCATTATTTATAAAGGAAACCACCAGAGAGCAAGAGAGATAGATTAGACTTTACTTATTTTTTTCTTTACTCTGTGTGAAAGTCTGGATATGGAGAAAGTAGCAGCAACGACAACAAGCAAACAGAATGTACTGTACATTAAAAGCTCATCTTTTCATTGCGTATGATCAACTCATGTATTGCTTTTTCTGCAAATATTCCACACAATATACGACAAAAAAACTTGCTTGCTTTAACCAGGTTAAGCTATTAAAGCTTCTAAATGTTTACAGGAGAGAACCACCTTTATTCTCATTCCTGCTTGAGCAGCAACAACAGCAGAAAAAAAAAACAGCAGAGCCGGAGCACTATGGAATGAATGAAAGCTCTCCTTAAGACACATGCTGACCAGCAAGACCTCGAAAAACCCCGCGAAACCCTGCGAGCTGTCCTAAATAACACCAACCTTGATCTTGCAGGGTGTAATAAATTCACTCCTCTGAAATACACAAGATACAGCGGAAATGGAAAGGGTAATTCTTCCTGCTGTCTTCCGAGCGGGAGGTCACAGAGGGACGTACAACCAAGCGCAGGCCTTTTCAAATATTTACTGGACTATTTCTAATCTACAGGTAAAGTACAAACGTCTAAGACCAAAATATTCAGCTACATCTCGTTTAGTTTTGATCATGGTTACAGAGAATAATAATAATAATAATAATAATAATTCAATTTCCGTTCTGATGTAGCTCTGCACTTCAGGAGCTGAATGTTTAGCAGCAGTGCCTGAGACAGTGGAGACATGTGAGCGTCCCTGCCCCTGTTCATCAGTTATCTTCGGTTTTACATGAACAGCGTGATAATGATCTGCAAATTATATTCCACGAGCGAAAAATCAGCTCAGCAGCTCAACATCCAACCTGCAGAAACATGTACAGGCCAGACATTAGCTAGCTGAGTGACTCGCTAGAACAGACCAGCTAGCCAGATCTTTTAATGGTTAGCAGTGTGATTGCGTTAAACATATCTAAGTCCTGCTCCAGCCTGTAGGCAGTTTTCCAGTTTTCAGTGTCACATTTCCTATGATTCGTATGGGTTGCAGGGATGAAGAGGAAATGAAAAGCAACTGCGGGTTTAATTGATGTCGAGTAATTAATGACAGAAGAAAGCGTTAGCGAGAATACAAAAGTACTCGACTTGTTCGTTTTAATTTAAATCCATTTATCGTGAAGCGAAGCTTACAAAGACAACAGGAAGCTCCCTAAACACGGAACTGCAAGACTCGATAACAATCTCCGATATTCGGAAGAGCAGTACGCGTAATGAATAAAACACGCAGCGAGATGCTGTCATAAGAAAATAATCAACAACGAGGCTGTGTGATGAAGCGGAGCTGCTGTTACAGCAGATGACTTGTTTACTCTTACTTGTTTTGATCACTAGTTTTACTTTTAGTCAAGCGAGCGATTCCTACAGTAGCAGCACTTTTACTCAACTCAGCGTGTTTGCAGTCTTTCCACTACTGCAGGAGACTGAAAGCCGAACAGGTGATAATGCTAAGCACACAGAGGATCTCTGCGACGCGAGATAGTCATTAAGAGATGACTCCATTACACAGAGTTCTGTTCGAGTGAACTACGTATGCACAAAGACAGAGACAGGATGAAACAAACGTGTCTCGTTTCCACCCGAAGCGCATGTTCTCTGCATCATCATCTCCAATCAGAATTACTTGCACACGTCTGGTTCCTGTGTGCACCCGGCGAGACACTGTTATTTATTTCCTTTCCATCAGAAACCTCAGAGCACTCAATCATACCTGAAGACATTTCATTTTTTTAAAGACAAAATCTCACCAGGTGCTGAATGACATGGATAAATAGGCCGGGTTTGCTCCAATGGATTATTTTTTACACCTCTATAAATCTTCTGTTGGACTTACGGGCAGGAAATATCTTTCATGTCCAACCTTTCATGCGTATCAGAACCATACCGCCTTCAGCTGTTTCATTTTGCCCGAACGGCTTGAACGATTCAGAGTTAGAATCGGCATCAGATACATCTTCACCCCAAGGTTAGCTTCCTGACAGATCTCATGTAGCTGTTCTTCTGCGGCTAACTCGGCATGTCCTGCTACAGAATCACGCCCGCACAGACGCTGCCCCCATCGCCCCAGCACACTCGGGATGGTTAGTCCCTCCCCCTGTCCTTATATGGTCAGTGTTTGGTGTTCTTGGCACCATGTTGTGGAGGGTGTTTATTACTCACACTTGTTGCTCGTCGTCCTTGTGTGTGTATGAGGTAAGCTGTTTAATTTCAGATGTCGCCTCACATTGGAAAAAAAAGATGTTTGAGTCATGCAGTGCGCGCTTCAGTGCCCCTCGTCCAGATATCCAACACTTCTCGAATCATGAAACGAAAAACGGATGCTTCTTGTATACTTTGTGATTGTTGTTTTATTTTCAAATTGTTGCTGGAACTTTGGTTCTCCCCGAGCTGAAATAAGAGCCGGCGCCTCTTCCTTATTGTTCCTCCCTGATCACATGACCACGTGACGCGAACATCTGGGTTGGTAGAAAACACAACCCCGCTAGAAACTCACTCCTCCTGTGGTCATTCTTTTGCTGCCCAGATGCAAGACGTGAGAAGACGTGTAAAAGATTTATCACAGACGTCCTGCTGAGAAACTGATCCGATCCGAATAGAGCTATAAAGTAAGAAAATAGGTATTTAGCTTATAAATAGTATAGTAGCTTATATAAGTGTAGGAATAGCAGTTAGAGAAAGCTGAAGGGCAATTTGCTGTCTCATTCTACTGACAAATATAAACGATTTTGCAAAAAAGAGTCACACTATTTAAATGCAAATGCGATGTGGTTCTGAATTCAAGTTGCAATTTTAAACACCAGGACTACAAATAGGAAAGTTTGGAGATCAGCAGTTTTGTAATTTGCTGAAATCTTCTGTTAAATACACTCCAGGTACGTCTCTGTATCTTCTTAGAACTGTGTAGAAGAGGATAGAAATTCCTCAGACATTGAAGAAAAGCACTAAAATGTCGCTCGTGTGTGTGGGAGACAGCTACTCAGGACATTTCCCATCCCTTCCACAAGAGGGCACCCTCACGGGAATTGTAGCGTGACCTCTGACATCACGCAGACTTCCGGGTTACGTCTGGGTTTCCTGCTGTATAAACCGGTTCATGGACGTTCATTCGTTTTGTGTACTGTGTAAGTTCTGAGACGTTGTTCTAGTGTTGTCTTTATGTCCCTTGACCCATGCTCTGTTTGCTGGTTCTGTCATTTGGAGTATTTGTCATTTGGAGTATTTGTCATTTGGAGTATTTGTCATTTGGAGTATCCTTAGGCCTGGACTCATCTGCTTTATGGTAAAACAGCCACTGCCTGTTACACTGACACTGAGTTTGCATTGTTCCTTATTAAACCTCATGCACTTGGGTCCTCACTCTGCCTCGGAGTCTCCAGTGTTCCAGTGTCTCTGTGTTTTAAGTGCAATAATAACTTACTTTCATTTGGCATTTGCTAAAGGCCATAATATCAGCTGTGAAGTTGCACAGAACAATTGACTTTCAGTCTCTTAAGTAGTAAATGGCGAATAGTATACTCTATCCTGTCCTTTCAATCGGGTAACACTCAGAGGATGATCTAATGTTCCTGTAAAAGTGTAAAACGTTATTTATTTTCCTAGAATTCTAAGACTGTGTACTATAAGCTCATTTTTATTGTATAACCATGGAGATTTGTAAATAGAGCAATGTTGTAACATGCAGTAAGTGAAAGCAGGACGCAGGGACGTACCGTGTGTCAAAAAACGCAAACTCGTCTTCAGCAAAATTCAATATCAGCAACGAGTCTGAAAACGGAAAAATCAAGGCTCCGAAATGCACAGGACAAACGGCAAGACTTCGCGATGACACTAAAACACAGCACATGAATAGACAAACCAATCACGGACATAGAACAGGTGAGCACCTTCAGTAACGGACCAATGACGGGTCAGGGGCGGAGCCAGGACCAACACAAAGCCAAAATATAAACTAAAGCACGACAAGCAATAACTAAACAGTGATAAGAGAGAAAATCTGTCTTAAATGTGTAACAAAGTTTATCTGGAATGACACAAAACTAAAAAAAAAAAGAAACACAATATTTTTATCCAGGGCTCTGATATTGAAATCAGTTTAATAACCGCTATCAGCTCTTTTACAAGCACAAGACGTTTTTCACACAAGAAGTCAAAATCACTCTGTTATTCATTTTCAGACAGAGGCTCGACCCTGTGAAACCATTGTGTGTATAAAAAACATGCACAGAAGTAAAAGATTAGATTTAATTTCTCCACATTTTCTTAATAATCTGATCGCTGGGCATCTTTATATGATTTATTACTTGAAATCCGGTAATGGCTTTAATTTAGTACACGTGTTGGACGCCTGTATCTTTTTGACAGACTTGTTTTTCATTTTTGTGTTTTTCTATGTGTAAGGACAAGGGATTATTTGACTTGGCGTTGTGAGCATCAAATACAATATTAGAAAGTGTACCATTATGGCAATTTTGTCGCAGAGGAGCAACTGCGAGAGGACAAAAGCCTGGCGTGCGACTGAAAATGTACTGAAAATGTCACCAAAATCCCAAGAGTTTCTAGGAAAATGTCTCTCAGACAGCTTGTTTAGATGATGAAGCATTTCCGTTATGACTCACGCCTCCATTAGAGTCGAACAGTGAGTGGGAGCGCTAACAGGGCTCGAGGCAAACGGAGCTATACATTAGCGCTAAGCGAGCGTCGCTCGTGACAGGGAAGGACTGAGCCTAGTGTTCACTTCAGAGGAGTGAGTGCTACTTGACTAGGAGTGAAAGAAAAGCACGTGGCAGCTATTAATCTGATGCTCGGCATAATGAATAGCTCAGAAGCACGGCAGGTCGTTACACAGTAGGTCAAGTGGGACACATGAGAACAACACTGAGAGAAAGCATTGCATGCCTTTATTTATTTATTTATTTATTTATTTATTTAATATGATCTACCTGAAAGATGTATTTCAGTCATTCAAGGCTCAGCGCAGACTCGAACAGGAAGACCAGTTGTTGAGGGTGTAAACATTGACCGCCTCGAGTCATCTGATTGTCTAAAAGTAATGTAGTGATGGAGAATAAATGGATTTAGTAAAGTCTGATAACACAAAACTTTTTTTTTTATTATTACTAGGAATTATTTTCAGAAAAGTAATCGTTAGGTTCCTCTGACACCTCGTTTCTCTTAGTTCTCTCTCCGGAAGAGGCGTGGCTTCTGGCTTTTTGTCAGTAAAGGAGGTGTGGCCTCTGTACCTGCTAGTTTGAGTGAAGAAGGCGTGGCCTGAATTAATCCCAATAAGAGTGCTGGGGCCTTTGTGCCTGTCAGTCACAGTGAAGGAGGTGTGGCTTCTGTATCTGTCAGTCACAGTGAAGGAGGTGTGGCCTCTGTGCCTGTCAGTCACAGTGAAGGAGGTGTGGCCTCTGTGTCTGTCAGTTACAGTGAAGGAGGTGTGGCCTCTGTGCCTGTCAGTCACAGTGAAGGAGGTGTGGCTTCTGTATCTGTCAGTCACAGTGAAGGAGGTGTGGCCTTTGTGCCTGTCAGTCTCAGTGAAGGAGGTGTGGCCTCTATCAGTCCCAAATAAAGGAGGTGTGGCAATTGTGCAGGTCATTCCCAGTGAAGGAGGTGTGGCCTGTGAAGGTGTGTTTGCAAAACCTGTCATGTGACTATACACGATTCTTCTTCCATCTCCACCTCCATGTTTAAAAGTTTCTTCTGAAAGCAGAAAGCAGAAATGTTATCACCTGAAAGAACATAAGCAGAGGAAATGGAGAGGAACGTGTCGAGAGTCTCGGAGCGTATGATGAATGTTAAGTGTGTTGAATTGACCTGAACATCCTTGAATCTCATTCACACCTACAATGAGTATTGATGGCACCTGAATCTCACGGCCCATATGACTACCACATCGAATTACACCAGCCACGGCTCCCGTAATGAATGACGGCGTTACACACCACTAACACCCTATGAATCACTGAAATGGTACATTTGTGAATCAACTCACCACTCGCAGATATTAAGCTACCATATGTGCAGTGCATTGTGGGTAACACACACATATGGCCTCACAGGCACTGAGCGTAGTGACTGAGGAAAAAACTTTTGTCAAAATGGAATCCTAACTGGAGCAAGTATTTTATTTCTTTGTTTTTTTTTTTCTCACCTTATTGCCAGTTTCGTCACGCAGTGTGTATGCTAACGCTTTCCCTCCTCTCCCTCACAGGGTGAAGCTCAAAGACGGCGTGACATTCTTGGGGGCGCGACCCTGCAACCCCATGCTGTGGATGATCAGTCAGGACGCCAGGGTCGAAGGTCACCGGGTCGTCACCCTGCACTGTCGGAAGAAAGAGTCTAGCTACGCTCAGAGGTCAGTCGTCTCACGTCACAGACGGAAATCCCATCTCGGAGTTTCCCTCTCAGCTCAGAAGGTTAATCTGGGAGTTAAATTATGGTCGTGTTATGAAATGCCACTTAGAAGACATTTGTTTTAACCTTTACGTAAAAGTGGAATTATACAGAAATCGTTTTTCCGATCTCAGAGGCTGCGGAGGTTGGAAGGTGTCCCTGTGAATTAACCGGGGCTTGTAAATCTGAACCAAAACGGCCATATTAGTGTCATCTTTTATTTCCACTTAAATTATTCGGATACCTGAGCTAGAAAAGAGTTTTGGAGCTTTATTTCCATCAACACTGCTCACATGGATTTTTTTTTTTTTTGCTGGAAAAATCTATAACGCTAGACTCAGGCGATGAAGTGAACGCAGCATCACGAGGTAAAACTTGGATGTTTTTTTCTCCCCCCCAGAGTTCACCCTCCCTTACACCTCTGACCAGGCTTTCATTCACAAATGAGATTCAGCAGAGGAAAAAAACCACAGCTTGGCGTTTTTCCAGACTGAGCAAAAGTCCAACAGAGGTCACGAATGCTAGCCTGCTCAAATGAAAGCAGCGAGTTAAAATTCTCCTGCTTTTCTGCTACCTTGCTTCGCGTGCCCTTTTCCGCCTGTTGTAGGTCAGAAACTCGGTATTTCATTGCCACGGTCTGAAATGTGATTGAGTTGAAAGAAGTCTTGATCCATGCTAATGTTGACTTCATGTCAAGTGGAGTCTATTCGGTTCGCCTGTAAAAAAAAAAATCATATAAGAGATCCAGAAACTTCTGACGCTAGCAAACAAGATTTGGAAAGATGCTGAAATAAAGATTGTTTTCTTTTCACAGACAGGGAATGTTTTTATTCTCTTTGAGGCGTGTGATTACATCGATCCCGCTGGTTTCTCCGCGTGATATCTGCTGGTAAAAAATATGATGATGGACAGGTCAAATGAGCTTTGGCAGCCTTCGTAATCTGTTCGCCTATGCAATTTGGTGTTGTGAAGAACCCCGCGATCCTGTCATTCTTTTTTTGCTTGGTGATCATTCTTGGCGAAGGGAAGGAATGTAAAAAATGAAAGTGTTGGAGACAGACATATCAGCGAGCCCACAGGGTTAAATGTTCTGACGAGCTTAAAAAGTGGTCGCTAATGGAATATTACAACGTACAGCGAGCTAATTAGCCAGTGAAGCGCGCTGATAGAGAGTAAGCAAAACCAAACGCCTTTGTTCGTCATCTGACGTCTGACGTAGCACACTTTCGAAAAGTTAGCAAGAAGCGTTTTGGCTATGAGCTGGAGCGTTGTCATCACGTCGCACGTGAAAGATATTATCCGGCTTTGGCTAGCATTATTTTCTCTCGACACGTTTAACTGTGAGGTGACGTTTTTCCCAGTGTTTCCATCATCCGCCAAGTAACAACCATTCTATCAGCAGCTAAATTAAAAACGTTTGTAAAAAAAAAAAAAGTCAAAAATTACGGAGTTTTATTTGCTTTTTCTGCTCGGTGAACCTGATTGTCTGCCAGGCTACTGATTTGTCCGGCGCTGATACGATCACACCGCATCCCTTTCTCTCTTTACGCAAAAAAAACCCCGACATCAGCAAGTGAAAACGTCTGGAATATAGTCAGACTGCTCTGAGTGTTTCCTGCCGTAAGATTCCAGTAAACCAAATATAAGATTATTAAACCTATTCCTGGACATTTCACTCATAACCTTGTTCTCCTGGCAGATATTTTTGCTAAGCCTTCGCTCCTAGAAAGAAGGAGAAGTGATCTGGCAGTAGAATAAGAAATGGAACATTAAGATGAAATAGGTTTAATAATCTTATATTAGGCTACAGTCGATACATCTGACTACATCCCGGATATTTTCACTGTTTTTTAATGTCATTCCGCCGAATGGAAAAGGAAACTGAGATTGAATATAAAGAGAACTGCTCATCACATGGCTCCTGTTCTGCTGAATGTCATCTGGAAGACGTCTGTTTTCACTGAACTTGTTTTGGTTTCTTGGTAAAAATCGTTTTTCTTGATCAGAATTTCTTAGCAACGATTCGGAGTGGGGTCAAATCGCCCGGATATTTCATATTACACATGTTTCATTAAATCGGCAAAGGATATCTTCTAAAAAAAAAAAAAAAAAAAAAGTTCTGTGTAATACATCACAGATGATAATAAGTTTTATTAAGTTCCCTGACCACTAAACATCTGCTGTCCTATTTCAAAGAAGATGAAATTTCCATTGCACTTATGCTGTGAAATAGCTTTGGCCACTTCCTATCAGTGTTTACTAGCTGCTGTTAATCTCTTACATAAGGCACCGCTCTCTCTCTCTCTCTCTCTCTCTCTCTCTCTCTCTCTCTCTCTCTGCAGTAATTAAGTGCAGAGCTGCTCTCTTTGTGTTCCATCGTGCTCTTAATCGCACATTTGCACGGGTCAGGAAGTAGCGTTAATGAACTGGGCTCGGCTCTGACAGGTGTAATTTTACGCATTAGGAGCAGATTGTCGGCGCTCGCTAAACTGGAAAGATTAAGTCCAGCGCCATAAGGCGGCTCAGCTTACAAGAGCAGATATGTACACAAGTAAACATCTCGCCGAGCAGCATATGCGCGCCCATTCACCAGGAAAAAGCCTCGTCTGGACTCCTGCCTTATTAAATTTCACCCAACTGCTTATAGTTTATTAGAGGGAAAAAAAAAAAAAAAAAAAACATGGCTGGAGGTTCAGATTTTGAAAACGAACAACTTTTTGACATTTTGATCAGGTCTTGGAAACTCGCAACATTAATTAATGCGAGAAAATGTTTTAATAAGGTTTTTTTTTTTTTTTTTTTTACACACCGCTTTTAGCAGTATCGTGCATATGGAGTGTAATTAAATGTGCTTAATAAACTACAGGAAGAGCCCCTCGTTCTCGTCTGCGCTGCCGAACGCTGGTACGATTACGCTCGCTAACCCAAATCAGCGTCTCACCGTAGAGCGTAATCCACCGCAGCGTGCCGTAACCAGGGAAATAAAAATAAACAAACCTAGCGTTCAAAGGCATCGCCGCTAAATCGGGCACGTTTTCTGACACATCCGTCAGGCAATTATAGCAGGTAAAAAGCACACGTGTCTGATCTTCCAATCTACGGAAGACCCTTTGCTGCTTGAAGATTGAAAGAAAGGTTTTTTTCTTTTTTTTTTTCTCTGTGAAGCGACTCCCACACACACTGCAGCAGGTCAGGATTGGAAAAACAAGCGCACAAAGAAAGCAGGAGATTAGCAACAGCGGTAATGTTTAGCGTCTCACAGCTGTTCGTGGATATGGAGAAGATGAAAAGATGTTCCGAACAAAAAAAAATCACAGCACAAACGAACGAAACGCACACGAAAGGAAAATACTCCGATTGTGCACTTACAGTCTACTCTATACTCTGTACGTGCTCGACTTTCTACTACAACACGCCACTCAGCCTTTCCAGAACAGCCTCCACACGAACAAGCCGCTGTTTCAAACGGCAAAAAAACATTTCTCACTCTCTCGCTGCCAATTTTTCTTCCTTTGTTCTCCGAGTTATTTCTGCTCCACATGTTCAAGCCATTTTACTCCAACCCTCATCTCACACTTACTAATTTGTAACATTTGCACCATTTCATTTGTAGAAGTTACGAAGGTTAAGGTTCAGGTTAAGGTTCAGGTTAAGGTTCAGGTTAAGGTTCAGGTTAAGGTTCAGGTTAAGGTTCAGGTTATGGACAGCGTTAGCACTCATTCGGCAGTTTTTTTTTTCTTTCTCCCGATTCATTCATATGAAATCAAACAAAATCCATCCACATCAGCGTCTTTGCTTTGTTCAACTTTATACAGCTTGCTATATGGTATAATGTTTTTTTTTTTTTAAAGAATTTCAAACGGCTTCTCCTTCCTCACACTCCTCCACCGGAGTAGGTTTCCACTTTCTTCTTTTTCTTTTCACTTTTCTCTTTCTATCATATCGTTCTGCTCTTCCTGCTTTACTTTACTCTGATAGCCTTGAGGCTAAATAAAGGAACTCACACACACACAAAATCATCTAAACATGGAAAAACACAGAAATTCGGTCACGACGCAGATGTAGGTGGATGTGTGAGCTTTAAAAAAAAAAATAAAAAATAAAAAATCCAAATCAGCAGACAGAATTGAAGTCGGTCGATTTCTAAGCAGAATAATAGACGAAGGTGTGAGATGTGGTGGCTCCTGGAGCGGCGGTGGATTCGGATTCGGATTCAGATGCACAGATTCACACTTTTTTCTAAAGCTGGTAATTAACTGCTGAGTTAAAACCAGGATTCGTTCACCAGGAAAATCCAAGTATCCGTCTCTGCAGAACGAAAAGTCCCCACCTGATCTAGCTCCTCCTGTCTGGGCGGAGTCACGTCAAAAGTGCAGCGGGTGGAGCCAACTCTGTGTGTTTCAGGCTGGATAAGTGTGTTAAGTGTGTTGTTTGATGTTAAGGTTAAGGTTTAGGAGTTAGGCTTGTAGGAGGAGTTGGATCAGATCTAGCTCCACCCCATGGACTTTGGTTCTCAGAAACCACCTCAGTAACAGACTGGAGGACCAACAGCGAGACGGTCTACAAGAAGGGTGTGAGCAGACTCTACTTCCTGAGGAAACTCAGATCCTTCAGTGTATGGACCAAATTGCTGGAGACCTTCTACCAGGCTGTGGTTGCGATTCAGATCACTGTTGTATTCAGATCCCTGGGTTTGGTACAGATCAGGTTGTGTACTGTTCACTGTGTTTGTTACAGATCAGGTTGTATTCAGATCCCTGTGTTTGGTACAGATCAGGTTGTGTACTGATTACTGTGTTTGTTACAGATCAGGTTGTATTCAGATCACCGTGTTTGGTACAGATCAGGTTGTGTACTGATCCCTGTGTTTGTTACAGATCAGGTTGTATTCAGATCCCTGTGTTTGTTACAGATCAGGTTGTATTCAGATCACCGTGTTTGGTACAGATCAGGTTGTATTCAGATCACCGTGTTTGGTACAGATCAGGTTGTATTCAGATCCCTGTGTTTGTTACAGATCAGGTTGTATTCAGATCACTGTGTTTGGTACAGATCAGGTTGTATTCAGATCACCAACAGGCAGATGGTTTTTATCGGCTCTCATTGGAGAAAAATAGTGAAGACCACACGTGGGTCAGGATCTGACTAATATCTGACTGAAGGAGTTAATTACCATTCGATTGATCACGTCTGAAAACGCACCATGGTGTGATATTACGCTGCTGAGGTCCGCCATGTTCTCTGTGACATGAAAATTCAGCAGTTGTTTGGTGTGGAGGCTTACTCTGAGTGATGTCGCATGACACAGTGACTTTCCAGCAAACTGCATCACAAATCCGGTCAAAGCCTCCCAGTTTATCAGTGAAAACAGATGCTTTTTTACATTTCGTCTGCAATGTTTGTATTTTTATTCATGTGCTGTTCAATATTCAAAGAAGTTAATTGTATTATACACAGCAGACCTTTCGCCCAATCATACGTCTGACGAATCCGATCATTCAGCAGTAGAACTGAGAGTTCCACACCCACCATATGGATGGCCGAGTTTCCATCTCAGGAGTAATAATGGACTATTAAGATCTTTTGTACCTTTTTTTAAAAATCTCTTAATCGAGTCACACTTTTGAAATTACGATAGTCACATAGCCATATCTGTGCTGAACTAATGATATAAATATCACATATCTGTTTAAAATCAGGCTATTTTTATTGACGTGGGTATCAGAAATGGGCGTAAGCGTCTAAAGATTAAAGCCTGAAGTTCTTTACGGCGCTCTTTATCGACTTGTTTCTCTCAGGAGACTGATAGAAAGCAGCAGTCGTGATCAGATGAAGCTCTTGGACATGTGACGCACTCTCAGAGACAGAGATCTGCACTAAATAAAGCATGTGTGATTTAATCCGCGTCCATGGGGACGACACACGCTCTAATCTGTCCAGCTGGCTGAGACTCTCTCTATCTATCTTCTGAGGTTTCTCCCTCTCTCCCTCTCTCCCTCTCTCTCTCTCTCTCTCTCCCTCTTTCTTATGTCGCTTTCTTCATCTTTATATTATTTACTGTTCTCTTTTTCCTTCTGTCTATCACAACATTGCCACGCTTGATTCTCTTCCTTCCAGATTCTCGTTTTTGTTCTCTCTCTCTCTCTCTCTCTCTCTCTCTCTCGCTCTCTCTCTCTGTCTTTTCTTAGATCACTTTCTTCATCTTTACCTTATTTACTGTTCTGTCTGTCACAACAGTGCCACACTTGATTCTCTTCCTTTTGGATAGTTCTCTCTCTCTCTCTCTCTCTCTCTCTCTCTCTGTCTCGCCGATGGACGGATGAGGTTGTGAAGCATGGATGGATGCACGTTGCACCAACCGCTCTCAGCTCCTTGCATTTATCACGCTCTCCCTCTCCGTCGTTTCTCAGCGGGGGAAATTTGATTAGGCGTGCTATTACCTGTGGCAGTGAGTCGCACCTACAGAGTTACAGATGAGTATGGGCCAGCGTGAAAGAGAGAAGGAACGAGGGAGGGAGATTAACTCGGTACAGAAAAAGGAGGATGTGTGAGACGGGAAAATATAGAGATAGGCGCCATCGGGAAAACACTAAGGGTTACACACACACACACTCTCTCTCTCTCTCTCTCTCTCTCTCTGCATTACACACACACACACACACACACACACACACACACACACACTGATATGTGAAATTGAAGTCAATAAGTCATGCTGCGTACGGCTCCAGAAGAGCTGCACTGCTACACGTTAAGCATACCGCATCCTCTTTAAACCTCTTTTATTACATCCAGCTTTATTCTCTCACTCTCACACCGAGGTGTCTGTTATCACCATAACGTGGCTTTGTCATCAGCTCATAACTCACTTATTCCCTCCACAGGTCACTCACTCCGTCCTGCTCGTTCCCTTAACGACACACAAACACTGACTGGCGGACTGATATTACTGGGAAGATCCTCACGCTGCTCAGAGGAAGATGAGAACATGGCCAGCTTCTTTCTTTTGGCAGACGATTTGCAAAAAATGTCTTGAACATGGCCAAATCATTATTACAAATCAAATATTATATTATTCAGACAGTTTTCAGCCCGATTTGCTTTTTTTTTTTTGGAAATAAAATGAGAAAAATGATCTGCCAATACAATAAAGTATTTTAAGCTTAAAATGAGTAGAATGTAAAAAAAGAAATCTTGATAATGATAATCGCTAATGATGATAATTGACTGTTTTCACTTGCTAAGGTGTCTTTTTTTTGTAGCTTAATAAGTGTTTTCATCAGTGAGATTAACACAAGTCCTATTCAAAGTCTCATCCTCACGGCACGGTTCTCAGCTTCTGGAGTTTTCTTAAAACGTGTTTTCTTACAGGACGACGTGATGACGCAGTGGACAGTGTTGCCGTTTCACAGCTCCAGGGGTTCGGGGCTTAATGGCTGGACGATGAGGAATGCATTATATCCTGAGATCTCACTGACGGCATCATAAGAATGATGTGGGGCAAAAACTATTACACACACACACACACACACACACACACACACATTAAAGGCAGATAGGGAGCTGCATGTTTGATTTCTATTTCTCTCAAGTGTTTCAAGTCCGTGATGCTCGACTGGCTTTATACCAAACAAACATCACTAAACGCTTCTGTTACTTTTACCGCACAATGTGTGTTTGCTCTGTGTATTTTCAGTTTCTCCTCCAAAGATATTTCTGGGAAATACCCCGTTCCCATTCATTCTACCCGTGGCTGTGTTTCACGTGCGCCTCCTTAATCACTGCTGATGAAGTGTTATGGATGTGTGTGAAAAACATCAGCACGAATGCACACCAGATCTAGGAGGCGTGTCACTCTGTGTAATCACCTGATTACTGAGACTGTCACTGATTGGCTGCATGAATCTCCAGTCCGGGCGAGAAGAAAATCAGCCCCCCGCCTCGCTTCTCACTTCTTCATGTCGTTTTCCTACGAGTGTCAGTGTAGCACTCAGATCCCCAAAACTCCAAAATCTGATTTCGGATTTGAAAGTTTTCCATGAGGTTGCTGTGGTTGGAACGATATGGATACCCTTAAGATGATTTTGGATGATCTGATTTGGACGGCTTAAATTAAAAAGTATGCTCAAGTCTCATTTAGTATACAGTGGATAACTTCACCTGGATATTATAGGCTTAAAGCTACAAAAAAGCGCTTATGCTGAGGATCTTTCCAGCACAGCTATCTGTATAATCCGCTGTCCCACATGAGGAGGATCACTTTTGAGGCTGGATCCTCTCAAGGTTTCTTCCTCATGTCTTCTCGGGGAGTTTTTCCTTTCCACCGTCGCCTCTGGCTTGCTCATTAGGGAGAAATCGAAAACTAAATCTACGTATATCCGGATTTCTGTAAAGCTGCTTTGTAACAATGTTCATTGTTTAAAGTGGTTTATAAAAAAAAATTGAATTGGGTGCCAAATAATGAAACGTGTCTTTTTTTTTTATATCTTCGAAAGACCATTTACACCAGCCACTGACTGATGGTTCTTTTTTCTATTCTAGCATTCCCATTCAGGTTTTCTTCTGTTCAGATTCTAAACGTAAACAAAAGACCCTAAAGCTCCTCTGGGGAAGAAGACATCTGTCTTCATCATCATTTCCAGGAGTCAGATGCTGCTGCTGGCTCCACGCCTATGGTTTGATCCAATCTCTGTGACTTTACTGGCCCTGGCGGCCATTTTAGCATGTTATAAAAGCCCAGCGTGACCTGCTACCTGTTAGTGCGCAGCTCTAAAAGCCGTCCTTCCTGTGCTGAACAAGTGCTGTTTCACACAGCGGAGGTTTTTACACAACCGGGTTGGATTCCAATATGGGCTCACGGACGCTTGCTGTTACAAGGCCTGAGCAAGGTACTCTGGGTAATTGGAAATCCTGCAGGAACCATTTAAATGAACTCCAGTCTTCTATTACATACATACAGGAGCTTGTTATTTACTTCCTGCTGCATAAAATGTGACTCGGGAACCTTGGGAATTACAAAGGACTGGACGTATAAGGTCTGGACAGGAGAACTTTCGAAAAACGACATACTTCAAAACCTTTACATAACGCACGCACCTCTCCTGTTGCTTTAAAACTGCAGCACGTTAAAAAGGATGAAGTGTTATGGAGGAATTATACACTGGATGAGATTAATCAGTGGATTGCAGTATACATATATACAGGACAGAGATGTAAAGACAAGCTTTTCATTTTACTGCTTCTGTTGCGCACATTAGATTGAAGGAAACTTTGCCAGCGTTTGATTGGATAATGATTTGGAAATCTTAAACCCTAGAATGAAACCAGAGCAAATTAAACGCCACGTCACAGCCTCAGCATTTCTAGGCTACTGAAAAAACACACAAGACAAGAAACACACCTGAAACACTGCCGTCGTTTAACTGACTGCTCATAAGGTATAAGAGAAATAACAGAAATCAATTTTTCCTTCCTTTACCATGCGTTCTCTCCCGCTGGTCTCTGAGTGAGCGAAACTACTGACGACTGCAGCTTGTAGATTTACAGTGAAAAAGGAGTCCAAAGTGCACTTCAGCGAAACAGTTTGGGTTATTTAACACTGCCCGGAGACGCTGTGCTGGCTAAACTGTTTGGATCAAGGTCTAGGACGGCACAGATGCAGAAGATGGCAGGTCAGAGTGCTGCAGCGCTCGGACAAATTAAATAAAAGAAGAATTGACTGTTTTTGTCCTTCAGCTCGGCTAGGACTATTAACGGCAAAGTCGCTTGTGTTTATCTGCCCTAATGCTCAAACATTTCCCCTCAGATTCCTCACAGTGTGCTTCTTCTGAGTTTATTATTCCTCAAAATCTTCAGTTAGCGCATTGTTAGCCACTAGCAGTGGTAGCTTGATGCTTTTTGCGTCGTCTGGGTTTCGCATTAGAAATGCGAGACGTGTATAAAGGTTAAGCTCACCTTGCGAACTCGTAATTCAGTGTGTCCTTGAGACTCTTCGCTCAGGATTGTGTTGTTAAACGGAACTTTTCTCCATGAGATCTGAGATCTGTACCTGTGTCTTGCTGTGGTTCTCACAGTCGTAGCGATCGCAGGCCCAGGGGTAAACAACTGGTTAATTTATTAGCTATTGCTCCAGGCAATTAAAGCTCCAGTCTCAGATTCTCATTCTCATAATATAGTAATGTATAGTGAGCTAGTTAGCGACATTATATGGCCAAAAGTATGTGCACCCCTCCTAATGATTGAGTTCAGGTGTTCACCCGTTGCATGAGAGATTGAGTTCTCCATAGACGGGCACCGGCAGTAGAATGGGTCGTACTGAAGAGCTCAGTGAAGTTAAACATGGCACTGTTACAGGATGCTGCCTTAGCCACAAGTCAGTACGTGAAATTTCTGCCCAGCTAAAAACTGGAAGTGCTATTATTGTGAAAGGGAAGTGTATAGGAGCATAATGCACCTAATATTTTCCTCTACTAGCAAACACACTGCACGTTGTGTTTACATCACTGGCCAGCATTTAATAAAGTAAGGTGTTCTGTCTGGCTAGCAGCTGTATTTTCTCTCCCAGTGTTTAACTGTGACGTGACTGCGTGTAGTAGGCAGGAGAGTAGGCAGAGAAAGTCAACCAGTCTAACAGTGGAAAAAAGAAAAACGGGAAAGAAAGAAAGAAAGAAAGAAAGCTAAATGTACGTCAGCTGTTAGTCTGAATACCATTTACAGTACGTGAAGTCAATTCTCCAGACATTTTTTTCCCCCCACTCTGATTGAACATTAACCCTTTGATATCACTTTGTATGAGCGTGAGACTGTGTGAGATCTCACTCGAGTCTAGTTTAGAGTCAGATCAGCATCTTTTCAGACGCTGCTGACGCTGGAGATGAACACGGCGTTAAAAGCTTCCAGACACTGCTGCAGACTTCGCAACCTCCATCCATCATTAAGCTAAGATTGCACCATCATTAAGCTATAAGGAGTTTCTGTGCCACGCTGAACTCTGAGTTAATCAGCGATTTCAGCCTCCAGCTCGTCCCCACGAGAGCATTTTAACAACTGCTCCATCCTTAAATAGTGTACCATGACGCCCAGATTTATTATTTTGCACATCACGCTGATTTATTGACTTCCATGGTTAACAGTGTAGCTTAAAAAAGCACTGAAGCTGGAAATAGAGTGTGTATCCTGTGCGTTGATGTTAGCTGTGGCTCTCTTCACACCCGCTATTAACATCTCTCGAGTGATCCGATCCGAACGCAGCCGTTTGCACCTGACACTGTACACGCGTCTCCAGTGGCCACTTCTGATCGGATCTCATACATCATTTCCACATCGATTATGTCAGTCTCCCACTGGAAGAAATTGCTATCTCATAAATAAACGTGATAAGCGTCTCTGCTGGTTTTTTTGCTCACTCCAGTGTAAATCATGCCAGTCTTTCATTTTTCTATGTTGCTGCTTGTGAGAGAGTCACACCAAATGGCGTTGTACGCAAGAATAGTGACATTAAATGTTTCTTATCGCTTATCTTATTCGTTAGCCCGGCAGTGGGGAGCTCGGCCCTTCATTTCCAGTCTCGCAATGATGATGCGTATTTTCCGGCTCAGGCGGTGACACAGTCGATTAGCTGCTCGTCCATCACTGTCCGGGACGCATCAAAGGCACTTCATGCGTTCAAGCAACGAATGCTACGTGGTCACGTGCAGACCACCTCAGAAGGTGGCTTGAGTGATCGGATCACGGCGCGTCCCCGAGACAGGCCTGTACGTAGCGCTGTTCGCTCACGATCAGATCCCTCAGGACGCACGGTAATGTCGGCTGTGACACACTCTTGCTCAAAACTTTCTTTGCTACACAAATTGTTTTAAGTACGGAAAAGACCTTTAGCTGAATTCTGAATTACTGGTCAATTAGTAAATATTAGTCGTCTTACTACTCTTTCTGTGTCTTACCACAAACATCCCGGACACGCAGTCTGGCCGTCTCGGTCGCCATGGTTACTGATTCGTCCATCGCCGAAGTTCTGCTTCCTGTTTGTGTTTCTTTTTCCATCTGCGTTCCAGCTGAATGGAGTTCAGCTGATCATACAGTAAATTCTGTACTAGAGAGAAGTGTGTGTGTGTGTGTGTGTGTGTGTGTGTGTGTTTGTTGTCCATACTACTATGTAGTTTAGTGATCTTGACATCTAATTTGCCAGAACTCTCAACGCGCCCTCTATTCCATTTACAGCATGAACTGTGTGTGTGTGTGTATTCGTGTGTGTGTGTGTGTGTCTCCTGTTAGCCATAGGTGAAGTGAGAGAATTGACAATCACAATTACACACACAGAGCCTGCACACACACACACACACACACACACACACACACATACACACACACTAATGTGTGTTTAATTGGTGCAGTTGTAATTTGCACTGAGCTCATTAGCTTAGAAAATGTGAGCTCATCAATGTGCTTAGAGGTTTCTCACACACACACACACACACACACACACACACACACACACACACACACACACAGATAGAGGCAGTAATGTATTTTCGTATGATGTATTTATGTGATTAAACATGTACTCATCACCGATACACCCGTGAGTGTGTGTTTTAGCCATCTGCTCCTACACTAATAAAGCATTTAAAGTAAATTAAAGCAGCTTATGTGTAAATTGATTATGAGACTACATTAGCAGCTCTACGCAGCTGTTTGCAAAAGTTTTCACACCCTTTATCTCCTCATCGGAATTGTTGCCATTTCCTGTCTGCGTGTCTGAGCGTTATTTTCTCTGTTTGCTTTTTCTGTTATTTTGCTTTGTTTGTTTTTTTCTTAATATCTGATATAGAAGATGTTCTGATCTTTAAAGCACGCTCAGGATGACAGGTTTGAGGAAGGGATAAAGGAAAAGCAGCCTGCAGGTTTCTCTGTCCACTACAGTGGTTTTTTTTATGTCCACATCTCTTCAGGTGAGTCTCTGAGTGTCGTCCATTTCCATATTCTTCTCTGGCATATTTTTTTTTTTTTTTTCTGTCCTCCTGCTAATGAGCTATCCTCCAGGAGTGATTAAGAAGCTGAAGAGCTCCAGCTGTGACTTTACATTTACAGCATTTAGCAAACACTCTTATCCAGAGCGACTTACAGAAGAGCTGTAGAGTCTCCAGTGAAGGACATCCTCACGCTACATACCGGACATGAAGCAAATACGGAGAGGAGTGATGGAAACCCTGTGGAATTCGGTAAAAGAAAACCTCGAGTTGTGTCAAACCTCTGAGCTGAGCCTCTCCACACTTTTCCTCTTCTCCTTTTTCGTCATCGTTGTTTTAGGGATGATGATTGATATACGCTGATATGAAGCATCACAACAAACACGCAGAAAGCTTTAACGTGCTGTAATTTCCGGTCCAGCAGTGCAGCGCAGTCCTCATACTCTTCTTTTCATCTTCAGCTTAATGTTCGAACAGCCCTGACACCACCGTCTTTACATCATGCCATACACACTTTACTCAGTGCATGTGTTTTGATCGATCGTTTTGACCTCTCTCCGCAGTCAAACTGAGCACTCCATTCCGCAGGAAATTTTGTCGGCCATTTTGCTTCTTATTCATTGTTGGAGGTTTTATTCTGAGAGTGAAACGAGCTTTAACTCAACAGGCAGAGTCGGTCAGGTACGCTGGGTGGAGCTACTGACCTCAGTGCTGCTGTGATAATATTCAGATAACATTTTGTTCGTATGCTTTCAGTGTAAGAAAAATAAACATGAGATTTTTTGGCATTCACGGCTGTGAGACCACAACAAAGGAAAGACTTAATGATGTTAATGCAGATAGGTCCGAGTTTAAGAATACTGTCAAGCCAAAACCCTGTTAGAGAGGAGTTAGTATTTGGGTTCGTACAGCAAAGAAATCTGAGTAGCGTACAGTATAGTAATGATTTTTAGTAATGTTTCGTGAAGAGCGGGGTCTGAACACATCCACTGCCTCAGCGTTCAGCTTTGCAGTGGCCGCTGTCCGTGGTGCTGAAGTGCTGGAATTCCCCCGAGCACTGACATATTTTCAAGATCCTTTTTTTTTTTTTTAAACTTTGATACCGTAGCGCAGTCTGATCTGGTCAGAAGGTGTTCCAGCTGTAACATGAACGACAGGATCATATTAATACGCTTGTTCTAATATGCTATCGTTTCTGTAGTAACAGCTCATACACAGGGACTTGTACAGCGAGCGATGCGCTGAGATAAAAACAGGTCTAAAAACCAAACATTGATATGAAACGTTGATATGGTGAAGTTTAACGTAAGGAGAAGTTTATTTAACATTTATAGTCTTCAGTGTCACAGCGTAACAGTATAACAGCGCTTTGCAAGGTTTCCTTTCTTCAGGACAGAGAGAGAGAGAGAGAGAGAGAGAGAGACTGTTTATTACGGCTATAACGTAAGTAAGAACAGGAACTGGTTTCTCAGACGTTCCATAACATTAAATCTAACCTGAAGACAGTTAAAATGCAAACTGTGCCTTTCATCAGCATTCATGAACAAATCGCTGTGGTGTAAGCGGAATAACACACCCCCCAGACCGCACGATGATCCGAGAATAATCCACTTCAGGGTGGTAACGGTATCACACACCCTCGGCATGGATTATTTTTGTATAACCACACAGTGTGTTGTGTGTTATTCCTTACTTATCCACCTGTGTTGGTTAAATGACCATGCAAGAAGCATCAGCAGGCCTACTTTCATATGTGTTTTTCAAGAAATAATCAGTAAAATATGCAGATATTCACAAATTCTTTAGACTACTACAACAGGAAGTGTGCTTGATTATATAATTTATTAAATGGACTGTCTAGGTTTTGCCACTTAGCCTGATAAGGAGCGGATTATATTTCTGTTAGTGATTGGTTCTACTGAGTAAAGCCGGCTCATTTCAGGCATGCTTTAAATGATTGGTTTAAAATATCTGAGTTTTCTGTATGTTCCAGTGTTCTGCTAATTTACTAAAAAAAATCTTTAGTTTTTCCTACTTTAGTGTTTTTACTCCTTCTCTTTGGTTGTGTAGTGTTAGTTGAGGTGTGTGTGTGTGTGTGTGTGTGTGTGTGTGTGCACCAGTCAGCCATTAAGGTAAAGCTTTAGAGATAAGTTCGTGTTAATCATTTCCCTGGTCTCATCCTCAAATAAGGCAAATTAGGACACGTGAGAGTTTCTCATTCATCTTTTTTTTTTAAAATCCAGTCTCTGTTTTTTTTTTTCTTCCTCTCTGGGAACAAGAGAACAT